>JAMKCH010041405.1:0-45611 GCA_023653785.1 Ophioderma brevispina
GGGGCCTAAAAAGGCCTTTTTTGCAATTTTGATGCAAAGTCAAAATTAGATAATCTCCCTGTCAAACAAAAATGAAATTACGCATGTTATCTTCTCTTTTGATTCATCTTCTTGAAGATATCTATGGACTTAACATATGCTTAAGAGCTGATGATTGGAAATTGTTTCCTTTATTTTAATGGCCTGAAAATAGCCATCTAATATTGTAATTTTACAAACAGAAAAGGTGATCATAGGGCCCTATTTTAGGGGGGTCTTGTACCTCACAGCAGGGGGGTCATGGATTTTTAAATTTAAAATATTGTGGAATGCATCACTTTGGACACTTACTAAACCCTTAAAACCTGCTGAAATGAAATCTGTTGGACCATATTATTCATCGAACTGCCCTGGTTCTCTCAGAATGTGACTGTTATATTACACAGTAATGAAATATAGTGAAATAACTTAAAATAACCATTCAGAGAGACCCCCTTACCTACCAATGCAAGTGACATAATTAAACTCGCCATGATCATAAGGCTTCTAAATATACAAATACTGGAAAGAAACTGATTAGACACTTTTCACACCAGCCAAGGCCCAGCATTTTTATGTTTATCAGAGACCCTTTTACGGCTTGAATCTTAAAATTCTTTAAACAAATACTGTTATGTCTCCCTAACCCAGGGTCTCCCACTACGTACTACAAAGTTAGTATGTATTATACACAACATTTTAAAACAACGAACAAATAATGGTTGCTTGATTTTATCGATTTGTTTTTAAAATAACAAATGGCCCATAACAGATTTTAAAAGCTTTTCATTGTTTGCATCTACAATTTACCACTGTACAACTGTGTGCACATGACCTGAGAGATTTTGGAACGTTGGTACAATTATCATCTGTATAATTTGATTGCAAGACAAACCAAAATGTAATACAAAATTTACTATATACTTGCAAGCTATACTAAATTGCTATAAACTTGTAAATGGAAAAAAAAAAACAGATTGTATGCTAAACTAAAGTAGTCTGATGAGAATGTGAAGTGCCAAGAAGATGAATATGTGGAATTTAGTTTGTTTGTTATAATACATGTCGTTATTTCTCCAGTTTCTTCCATTTCTTCCAGACCCCCGTTTCCAGTTCTTCAATTCTTCCGGAAACATAGGTTTCTTCCTGGGGAAGTTTCCGAACCCTGTTGTTTTTTTTAGCAAAATGCAAATGCGAAATGCGGTTATTTATTTTTTTATGCTTTTTGGACACTGTTTTCATTTTTCGGCCGCTTCACGCAAATTTTCCATTTTTTTTTAAAATTTTATATTTAAAAAAAATTTTAAAGCGATGTAAAACAAATTATGCGGCAAAAAAGCAATTTTAAACCGAATGCGCGCGGGCTTCTGAGACAACTTGTTTTTTCTTGGCCTTATGTATCAATTAGTTTTAAAATTTACCACTTGAAGGAATATCTCTTGCCGGCTAAAAAGACAATTAGGGTGAGTTGCTGTAGAGGAACATGGAAAAACCCAAGAGAATGCACAGTACAGTGGTTTAGCTATTACCCAATTACCCCATGTGCTAATCTGAAAATTAAACAAATTGCTGGACAGCTGTATTGGTTGGCCTAGTGCAATGCAGGGCATTACAAACAGGTTCATGGTCATATGGGTTTGATTTAAAATGAGGGTGTTGTGTTTTTATTGGCCGAACATTGCGTAGCTAATGTGGTAATGGGTAGAAACCTCAGTTTCTCATGTTCAAGGCCGCTATGCAACAATTGCTATGTATGCTTAAATGTGTCTTGAGCTAATGGCCTAGGAATGCATTGACAGATGATGTACACTATACTATAAAGACTCGAACTTCGCCATGTTGTTTTCTGGAGGCTGCCATGGTGACCCGGAGGTCGCCATGTTGAATGTTTACCATTTCAGGGTTTGGTAATACCTTCCCAATCGTGTCTCTCGATTGCCGTCGGGGTTTATGTATTCAAAATTGCTGATAGATGATTTAGAGTTCATTGAGATTGCAAATAAACGTGTTGTAAACCTAGCTACACATGTGGTAAACAGTAGTAGAGGGTTTATTAAATTCCGGTGGTTTTAAAAGAGTACATACATAAATTGAGGGTACTGTTTTCTAGGGTACGAGTTGTCGTCCACGTTCGTGCCTTACTTACATGGTCCTTCGAGTTTGACCTTTGTGCTATTTTCTATGTAATGATTTATTTCTTGGTGATAAAAAAGAAAACAGGGAGAACTACTACAGGAGAAAATTTCAAGATGATTTGATACTCACGTATTTGAAGGACTTAAGATGTTCATAACCTTTGATCATTAACGTGTATTTGAAGCCAAAATAATCGGTTGACCTTCGGTGTTAGCATTGAGTTCGTGGTCTGGTAAGTTGACTCCGCTGATATTCACTGGTGACCCTCTAAGTCTTTTGCAAGTATATAACCATCGAGTTCTAAACTATCTTCAAAGCGCTATTGATCGGCAAGAGTACCAGTCAAGTCCGTACATAGTGCACTGGTATACACTAATTACTAAGGCAAACATAGGCCAAACACTCCACGATTAACTGGTTACGAAATTCACTGTCTTTGTGTCACTACTGTGATAGTAAAAGTCCTTGATAAAATCCAAACCACGACTGAAGTCAAGTGATGCCAAAAACAAGTAATAGGAGATATGTGTATTAAATACCGTGATGGGACCAAAAGTACCGACAGTGATTTTTTTAACATCCGGCGGGGGGGGGGGGGGCGGGGGGGGGGGGTGGTTTTTTTTAAAGAGTGTTAAACATGAGAGAGTGTACGTCGTAATCTTAGCATGTGTCATTAGCGGCCCATGTATCGTGTATTGAGGCCGAGCTTCATTTGTCATTTTACCAAAATATTAAAAAAATAAAGAAACCAACGGAAAAAAAACATAGCAGGAATAAGAAATCATCTTATGGTGTATTTTTAGCATTTAATTTCAGGTTCTTGCAAAATTGTTACTATTGTTTTACAATTACGGGTTGGACATGCAACATGAAAAGCGGTGTATAAAATTGCGCAATTGGTAATAGTGGGTTACTCACTGTTACACAGTGCAATTTACAGCAAAATACTGTTAAAAATGAAAAGAAAATACAGGATCGTATTTATGTGTTATTCCATCTGGTGCGCCTCGAAAATCCGGGATGGGGCGGACCACTCTAAACATGACGTATCGGTAGCCGCCAATCCCTGCCAATATCAGTATGTATGTGTAAAAAGGGAGTGTCATTTGGCCATAATTTACTAAAAAAATATCATAGAATAAAATACAATAGATAAAAACAAACAAGCAGTGGGTAAAAAGTAAAAATCACCTCAAAGTTGTAATTTTAGGCATTTTAGTCTATGTTCTGAATTTTTGAAACAGACTGCGAAATTGTTTTACAAGGGTGGATGAAACCCAGATTTCGAATTTTAAATCTTTTCCTTCATCCCAATTTTAATATTTTTATTATGTTTTATTTTATTGTTTAAAAATTTAATTTCCAATCTTTGGTTTCAAGAGAGTATATGACAAAATATTGATATTGTGTGGTCTCAAGTTTTGGTTTGGTTAGTACGGACGGCGTACCTGCCTCCGCGAATCGGGAAGTAGGGCCCATATGTGATTTTTGGTTTTGCCGACAAGGGACCATATCTATACCATGCCGAGATTTAACCTGACATTTTGCCATGTTTTCTTCAAATTTGACCTGTTTTTTCGCCAATTTGGAAAAATTTTGCTTCAGAGTGAGGCGATATGTTGACTTAATTTTCAACATATTTATAAGATTTTAAAAAGATTAGCCATACCAAAATTGGCAGGAAAAAATGGTCATAACCATCAGACTACAAGTTAGACCCTGTATTTTCGGCTAAGAAAGAGTGGGGACTTGTAAGAATTGAGAATATGAGATTAGTTCAATGTAAAATATATTCTTTGCTCAAGGATAGCATGTCCATTTCTCATACCCTCCCATATACTGATACGCACTAAACCTATACAATTTGTTCAGTTCCATTAATCTACAAAATGGCTCAAAAGTTATTGACTGTTTGGATCTCCCGGCTTAGACTATATCCACATAGGCACACATATTCTTGCACACACATATATGGGAGAATGAAAAGTGGACATGCTTTCCCGTTCTCGAACCAGATCCCTACGCAGGGGCCGAAAGGGGCCGCACGGTCCACTTATTCTTGATTTTTGGCTGAAGAGGAAAAATCCAAAGTTTAGGCAATTTTGACAGAAAAGCCCATTTTAGGGTGATGAGATGTTCAAAAAAAAAAGGACCGTGGTTGATTCACTTATACCAAAAAGGTCCACTTTTTCGAGGTCCGGCGCACCCCCCCCACCAAAAAAAAAAGTATTCCCTCCTGCATATGGCCCTGCCTCGAGCAAAGATAGGGCCTATAGTTAATTAGACCTATATTAATTATCTCATTAACAGTGTATTGTTTTGAATCAGAGCCCACGCAGCGTAGCCAGTTCCACTCTGTAGCAGCATTTAGTGGTGTCGAGAGGGGCCAAAACGCGTTCGGGAAAAGTCAGAGCCCGACCAATGAAAAAGTCGCCCCGATTGGAGGGTAGCGTCCAAAACGGCTGCTTTTTTGCCTCAAAGTCTCCCAATTTGCGGCAATTTCTTCCAAGGGGGGACTCTGCACCACCCGCATTTCCCCTTTCCCCCATGATTGACTACGTCACTTAGTGTCCACTTTCCCGACCCACAGCTACGACAACTGATTTGGTTTTGGAGTGGGAGTTCTGGCTGGGCCCAGTGTTCAGGATGTTGGCAGTAACTTCCTCCTGGCTCATTATGCTAATTTTGGGGGGAAATCTTGATAGCTCACTGACTTAACACATTTAAGGGAGCTTGAGGCATATTGAAGTGTGAATTTGTGACAGCGAAAAAGCACATAGGCCTAAAGGAGAATGGCTTGGGAGAGAATATTAATGTCGCTGAATTTTTGCATGATGTTAATAGTGATCAACCCGTTTTTAATTGACCGCTCCCACTCCAAATTAGCTAGAGGTTTCTTTTGCGTAATGTTTCATTCTGGCTTAATAGCTCATGTGAACTGGGCCTAAATCTTGACAGCTCTTCATTTACACATGTGAGGCTATAAAGACAAATAATGGAGAGCTTGAAAACAATATTGTATAAATTGGCTCTGAATGATTGGTGTAATGGAGAGTGATCACCCGTTAGTGACCGCTCGTTATTCAAATCAGTCTCGCGGTTGCCCGCGCGAAGCGCGGCACCCCTAGTGAATTTTTAATAATTTGTCGCCATGTGACATTAATCAGCAGACGACGCGGAAATGGCGGCGTAACCCAAACAACTGCTGGAGTTGATTCTCATGGCATTCACCCTGTTTGACAGGTCAGTGACCTTTTGTGGTTTTAAAGTGCATTTCAATGATTTCATCACCTTCTGTTGTTTTCATTGATCACTATATCCTTGAGAAAGCTTTTCTCAACAATTGAGCTGATCCCAGAGTCTTGGCAGTTTTGTGTTATAGTCAATTGCTCATTTCCGACGGTCCCACAGGCTACTAATTTCGGTCCGTTTACGGAGAGAAAATACAAAATTGCAATTTCTTACAGATGCAACTGAATTTTGCACGTAAGATTGGGCACACAAATTGGATTACTAAGCTAACATGTCAGATGATATAAAAAATCTCTTTTAGGTAAGTCGTGGGGACGAGGCTGTGCTACGAAATGACCCTTTAATATCAGTGAGTAGGAGTCTATAATATTCTTGTAATAGACACATTGTTGATTAAAGTTACGCAAAAGTAAAAGTTGCCTGGATGTCTTTAGCTAGGTCCCTATTGTTTTGGGGATGTATTTTATTTATAAGATATATCTCTATTCTTCCAATGGCCTAGAATACCATTTGCGAAGCAATTGAAGAAATTCGTATTTTCTGAAAAATGTGCCAAGTGCGCTTAAATGACAGTGATTTAACTGTAAGTGTTTTTTTTTTTTTTTGTGCCAATATTATTACAGTACTTCCAACCTTCTTTTCCTTACACGCAAGCTATTTGTAATGATATTGACCTAGTAAGCTACAAGTTGTAATTAAAATCAGGATGAACCACAAAAACCAAGTAAACTTTATTAGTAAGGACAAATTGAATCAATCTTGTCTAGTTCTTATAGACATGATAGAAGGGGGCATGGCAAAGAACAAACTAATGTGGTTGGTTTGAACAGGTTTCAATATATTGAACCACAGCCACGAAATGGAAATGAAACAGGCCTATTTTATAATCAATAGATAGTACTAACCCAAATTTAGTCCATTCCAGTTTGACAGAATCTGAAGAACAGTATAAAATCCTATTTACATCGCACATAAGTTTTATAGCAATAATTAGCCAAACTTGCATGCTAACCTTTGTCGTGGTAAAAGTAATTTTGTTCAATTTTGGTTTAAAGAATGGGAACTACTTCCTTTTCCTGGTCAATTCCGAAATCAGGAGGGAAAATTAAAATTAAGTGAGTCTTTTTTAAATGGCTTCAAAATGACCTGCATTCATTTGGAGGCCATTTTAAAAGCCACTGACTTATGTGTTATAGTGTTAATAAAGAATTGGACAGGGTGGAAGGGGTTAAGGGACTGAAGACCTTTCCAGAATGTGCACCTTTTTTTCAGAATCTGGGTATTGTGCATTATTTCAATGGTTACCACTGCCATTAAATCACACTGAAGTGAAAATAGCCAACAATATATCTTTACGCAATAATAAAAAGCTGATTTGTGTTATCTGTTGTGCACGATGGAGGAATCTGAGATTAACTTTAGGGCACAATGTTAGAATTTGCCTATTTCCTGCCTTATGGACTTATGTTGGCACTCATTTTAGTATCAATGGAAGAGGATGGCCATAACCAGGGGCCATAGCTATTATTGGAATCCAATCAAGTATCTGTGGCATTCTAATCTCACACTAGGCAGTGGGTATAAGAGACAATTAATGCATTGCGGACTTATTGTTGCTGGCTCACCTCAATTGTTATGGCAATCCAATAAATAAATCACCCAGAATCAGCTTAAAGGATTTTCCAGGCTTGACATTATTTGTGTTCAGACGGTGGCCGACTTTCAAAAGTAGCGTTACCAACGACAATTCATTTAATCCTCATTAGAGCCTTTTAGCAACGAAAATACGTCCACATGGGGACTAACAATGATACCCTTCCAAAGTTACAACGAGCGGCCTCCATCGTCGTCGGTAAATAGCGGAACTAGCGCGCCACTCGCGGTGAATGATGGTTTTGGGCGGGACACCCGGAAAAAATAAACCCTCGGAAAACAATGAGAAAGTCGAAGCCGCAAGCATGTAGTCAGGGTTAGAACCTCATGGACCGTAAAGTCGAGTCTATATGCAATTTTTTTGCTGAAAATATAGATTAGGGGTGTGTAGAATAAGAATCCTCCGGGTGCCACCTGGGCATAAAAAAAAAAAAAAAAAAAAAAAAAACAAAAAAAAAACCCTTGGGCATTTTGAGAAATTCCAGATGCGTCGCCATTAATGATAATTTATATTCAAACCCTATAAGCTCTATATTATCAAAATAGGGAGTACTAGAGATACTTATGATCCAAGAACAAGTGTAGGGCACTTGTAACATTAAGTCAAACTTCAAATTCAAAATGGAAGCCAAATCCAATAATTTTAAAATATGCCCTATTAGAGCAAATTACCTGCGATAAAAATAGACTTGAACTATTTATGGTTATGTTATTAAAAACAATAAAGATATTTCTGTTCCTTTAAAATTGTAACATGCGTCAATCAATATGGCAGCCAAAACGTGACATCTTCACAAAAATACTGACACAACTCTATAAGTAACGCCGTCAAATCGAAATCAAGGTGCCAATGACATTAGAAATGTACCTGTGATCCTTACCAATGGGTACAAATACATTTCAATTTGTTTAATGCGCCCCAAAATCGAAATAAAAACCAATTTGTGCAAGCTTTTCAAAATACCATAGGAATTACATTTTTCACATATATTGCACTCAATTATATTTGACCATTTTATTCATCGGGTTACTGGTATCACTTGGTTATGATCATAGGTACAGTTCGAATGTTTCATTGACACAATAATTTATACTGAAGTTAATATTAGACATTGTGTAAAGTGTTTTTTGAAGATAGATATTCACGTTTTGGCTGCCATATTGATGACGCCATGTTACAACTTTCAAAGATATAGATACATTTATTGGGTCGAACAAACATAATCTAATTACTTCATGTTTAGTTTTTATCGCCAGGGGTATTTGTGCTTATAGGATATTTTAAATGATAGATTTGGCTTCCATTTTTGAAATTTGAAGTATGACTAATGTTACAAGTGCCATACACTTGTCATTGGATCCTATAGGATAGCTAGTAAACCCCAAGTTTGATAATATAGGGTTGAATATATAAGATCATTTATGGCGACGCCATCTGGATTTCTCAATGCCCAAGGATTGCCCAGGTGGGCACCCGGCAGATTCTATTATACACCCCTAATCTATCATTTTCAGCAAAAAATTGTGTTTATATACTAAAACTGTTACTGGTCAGGGCATAATATGGACCATATCCACCCGAATAATGAGGGTGTTTTTGAAAGTGTGTGTTTTTGAAAGTGATATTTTGTTGGCAATTTGGCTTCTGTTTTTTGTTATACTCATCAACAGAGGATTTAGCAGTAAACCACTGTTTATGCTGATGACATTTGAATCTTAGATCGGCGTTATTGGTAGAAAAGGCTAATTTTCAGTTGCATTTCGTGTGTCGCTGCATTACATTGACAGGGATTGAGGTCACCCTTAACAGCAGGAAAGCCATTTGCCTTAGACCTTTGACATTAAGGAAGACGCGCATGCGCGGCGTCCAACCCCCTCACATTTTATGGGATAGATGATCCATGTATTTTCATGTATGCTATTTAAACCGAACCTTTTTCTTAATTATTAGACTTTCATTATGTAATTTAGCTTTGATATTTTGATGCGAAAAATGATTTTACTTCTATATAAAATAATAATACTTTCAAGAATGATTTCAGAGTGATATCCGTTGTTTTGTGACACCTATTTTAGAAAAAATGGAATGGAAAAAATGGTGTCGTGATCAAATTTCAACACAAAAGTAGTCCCCATTTGAAAACATGAGGATGGGCCCATCTGATATTTGGCACAAATTAAGATCTTATATACCTGAAAGTTTCAATAAACCTAACCCGGTAGACATTTTGCCTCGCGAAACGTTTTTCATGGCCTTGGAATCGGGGATTGGCATATGCGCTTATTTCGCCAGGCGCTTCTGAACTATTCGGATAGGGGCCTATTCTAAGTTTAGTTAGATAAACCAAAGTTTACATCCGGTTTTGTCCCCGCTAACGGGGGTGGGTGGCGGATAAACCTCACACTCAGCAATACGCTGTCGAGGATTTCTTGGGAGCAAAAAGAAATGACCGGATGCCTTCCTGAGTCAATCCACAGTTTTCGCGGCGGTGGGCCATAGCCTTTGGGCAACCATGCCCACTATGCAAGGCAGCATGTGCTCTGGATGGCCGCATTAATCTCCAGAGCTGACGCCTTGTGGGTAGATCTTCATTCTACCAGGGTAACCAGCTACCCTCCTCATTAAATTCCTTAGGAACCCGATGGGGTGCCGGTTTAGCCGCGACATCGGCATTGGGACAGGTCAGTACTGCGTTACCAGGATACCAGTAGCAGGCCTAAAGGAAACAGGACATGACCGCGTTCTAAAATAGTATAATCAAACATTTAAAAAACTCAACATGCAATTTATAAGGCCTGGGCCAGCTCTATATGATGACATCAACACAAAAACGGTATTGCTTTGGAAAAAAAAACATGAAAACCATGTGTTATTGTAAATATGAATGACAATTTGAAAGCGGAAAAGCCAAAGTGGCATACACAACTTTATAAGAAGGGGCGAACCGTACGGCAGTATAGGTCAGTGACTAGGCTTGTAACTCAAAATTCAAAAGGAGTATTTAGGAAAATGTTTCGAAGGTAACGATATGTAGGCCTATTGGTGCGAATGATCCCATATAAAATTTCAGATTGAAGGAAATTGGTTTTGGCCTATTTAAAATGAGACGGGCCCGTAATCTCATTATTAAATTCCTTAGATTTACTTTTAAGTCGAAGCAGACTGATAGTAGTGACAAAAACCTCTTAAAACTTGAAAATGATTCCTTTAGATTCAAAAATGAATCTTGTAATGGGTTTATAAGCTTAAGACACTATTAAAACTATATGTTTACATCAATAGCTTTTGCAACCTAACATAGACGTTTATTATAGGCATATTTCTCACGTTTACGTTAATGAAATAATACCGTAATGTCACAGTTTTTTTGTTATATTTTTCTTCTGATTTAACAAAATCCCATATCCCCCAATAGTAAAAAAAATATTAATGTTTAATAAAATAACAAAACAACATATTAAAAAATAATGTTTATAGGCCTAGATTCTATAACTATTGTAACGCCAAGGCGTTTCGGAGGTGTTCACAAATGCTACCAAATAAAAATACTAAAATATAGGCCTATATGAATTTTTAAAAAAAGAAAAAACCTAAAATTTTGAATTTTATGTTTAATTTATAAAATATAGGCCTAAGACCTGAGGACTATACACGCAAATAAAAACCAAAACAACAAAACAACACCAAACAAAAAACAAAAAAAAAAACGTAAACCGTACTCAATACCGTAAACTTATACAGGCCTATACACTAATCCTGGACGTATAAAATTGCCCAATAAAAATCGGAAAAGCGAACCTTTTAAAAAGATTGAATTATAGCGGGCCCTTAAGAGATATTATGGAAAGAGAACCTTTTTAAATTTTGCTAAACCCCATAAAATAAATGCTGAATTGGAAGCGGGACAAACACCCGGAAAGTTACCAGGTCATAATCCCCGTGTTGTGCGTATTTCAACCACTTTGCGTGTTTTAGCAGTGCATTGCGTAGCGCATGAGCCAAATTTAGTTCTTTGACGCAGTGAAATCTTGGAGCACGCATTTCGCGCACTATGAATGTTACTGAACGCGATCAACGTTCTGGCAGAAGTGTTTTTACACGATTCAAATCAGCTATAACAATGGTCATTTTCCCTTGTTCAAATTATTCTTTTCTGAAAAAGTGCCCACTTTGGATTTACTGTTTTAAGATGGGAGATAAGCCTTTTTAAAAGGGATTCTCATCAATATTTTGCAAGTGAAGCGGTTTAGACATTTTGCCTCGTGAAGATAGCATTAAAACAAACTCTAAGATTTTTAAAAAAAATGAGCACAGCTCAAACTTGCAACAATATTTAAAAAAGGTAAATGTCCGAGTCAAAAGTTAATAACATAATATAATTATAAAAACTTCAAAAAAACAAAAAAACCGAAAATTTTTTTTAAATAAAGTTTCAAAATAAAGGTAAATTTGTGATTTAAACGAGTTCGAAACCGCGGGCAAGTTATCATCGTTTTCAACCCCAAAAGTGCGGAGTTCTAAATTGAGGTGTGCATCTAAATTACTCTCCTAATCCCACTGTAAACCAATGTAAATATGGTGTGTTATACTACATTAATACGTAATGATGTATTTGACTTTAAGGCATTTCAACAGTAATATTCACAGATCACCCACCAAAACATTATCCATCATTTATACCACAAACAAATAACCAATTTGAATTTTGCAAACATTCCATCCCTTTGGATGGTTACATAACGTGCAACGAGAGTGATTTGAGACACACAAAATTTGTCATAGTAGTAATTTTTCATATAGGCTTTGACACTCAATAGATTTTTACCTTGTATTTGGTACAAGAAAATGTCTTAAAAGAGAGATGAAAAAAGGTGATTTTGATTCGCTTATATTTCATATAAAACAAGGCTGAAGTTCGTAATTGCTCCGATACGAAATTAGAAAATTCACAATTTTTGTACCAAAAGCAACATTCTCAGCTAATCCTTTAGATGGGATATTTTTTTGATGGAAAGCTTACATCAGGACCAAAAAATCAGTACTTTCATTTTTGTGTTTAGGGGCCCTGATTTGGAAAATCTCTTGTTGCACCTTAAAAGACAATTATTTCACCCAAAGCTTAGCATTGATATAATTAACAACTATGTAGATGTGGCATTCTGATGCCATTCAAGTGGTACGGAAGTGGGGAATTGTCTTCATGCTACTACAATGTCACTTATGCCATAATGGCGTCGCCAGCGCCACAATGGCGCCAGTGACGCCATATTGCTTCACTGACGCCCAAATTGGCTACAGTGACGCCATCTTGGCGCCAGTGACGCCAAATTGGCGACAGTGACGACCAAATTGGCGACAAGTGACGCCAAAATTGGCGAACAGTGGACAGCCAAAATTGGACGGCGCCAGTGACGCCATTCTGACGCCAAATGACGCCAATGACGCCATTTGACGCCCAAAGTAGGAAAAACGGCGCGCCGTTTAAATCTCCTAGTGAACGCTGTATTCAGGAGCAAACGGCGCGATACAGTACATTGAGTGCTACAAAAACACTGGATTTTAGGAAAACGCTTGAGCAATTTGGAAGTTTTGGCTATTCTCTTCTAGATTAGCAGAAATAGCAAAATTTCGCATATTTGAAAAAAAAAGTGTTTCTAGAAAAAAAAATTTTCAAACACCAATTTTTTAAAGTGGAAAAATTTTGAAAAGTTAGGGTTTTTCAAGATTTCTCCAAATTTTGAAATTCAAATTTTTTTTGGTTAGTCATATTGATGTACCGGCAAAATTTTAGAAATTTTTTGGAAAAGGTTTCTAGAAAAAAATTTCACAACAAGATTTTAAATTGAAACATTTTTGAAAAAATGTAGGTTTTTGAAAATCTCAAAAATTTTGAAACTCAATTTTTTTTTTAGTTTGTAATCAAATGTTTCCGGCAGCTTCTATTTGTGTGAAAATTTAAGTTAAATTCGCTACAGGTAAGTGGTTTTTCAGTGATGACGTTTTTCCCTCTACCAGATGGTGACAATGGTGTATTAACGAGAAGGCTAATTAAAGGGGATAATGGCGAACTCAATATGCATAAAATGGTGTTGAACTACTAGTGGAATGATGAAGTTGAACAACAAAAGAAAAAACATAAATGCCGCCTAGAATAGAACTACGCCCATGGCTGAAAGGATTAGGTAGTATTACCACCTTGAATACATGAATATGTATACATCTTGGTCTTGTAAAATGAATTCCGGTAACATGAGGGGTATTAATTGAATTGGAGAACGATAATATTAAATGGATACGGAATCAATAATCCTTACGTACCTACTCCATATCGAAAATACCACTTGATGGAACCTGACGATTGAATTTGAGTAGGGCGCCCCCTACCCCCTGACTTAGAAATTTTGTGGTACTTAGTCGTTTGTTTGAACAGCATTCGTCACGAGACGCTCCTCTAAGTCCCCCCGCCACTTCCAGGTGAAGACCAAGGAACCTGTACGCTCTGGACTTAGTTCTTTTTGAAAATGTCGAGATGCACTAACCCTCATATGTATACGTTCTGGTCGCGGCCCTTTTCTATCTCTTAGAGCAACTCCATAGCGATGGCCCAGTACTTAACACTCACCTTACCTGTTGCGAGTTTTCTGTCAGAAACTAGCATGATACTCACTCTTTTAAAACATTAGATATGAACCTTAAAACACCCAATCCTAGATAGGTTTTGCGGAATCTTATGTTGCCAACAATTTATTATAATCTACCGGGTCATTTCTTGGGGATGAATTGTCTAAGCCGACCGCAAATGTTCGGCCTACAATAGATCCGGTCCAAACCCCCCCCCCCCCCCCACCTCCCAACCCCTGACCTCTAACCGTACAACCTCTGACCTTTGACCCTGGGCAAGTGAACCCTGACCTTGACCCACTTAACTGGACCCGCTCACTTGACGGTACTCTGGGGCGACCGACGCCTTTAGGCGCGTTGCTGTTACCGTAATGTTTGGGCCCACCACTACCATTTAACCGTCCGCAACCCCTGACCTTGACACCGCTAACTGACCCCTCACTTGACGGTAACTAAGGGGCCGACGCGCCCTTTTAAGGCGCGTGCTGTTTTACCGTAATGTTTGGCCTATTGCATGATCTGTCCCAACCACTAACCTTTACCCGTCGCAACCCTGACCTTACCCGGTTTACTGACCCCTCACTTGACCGTAACTACGGGGTCGGCCGCCCCGCATGTTTAAGGCGCGTGCCGTTTTACGTAATTTCGGCGTACAGGTCTATTTAATTTACCCTTTTGCTAACTTAGATGGAAGTTGTTGTTTTTTAATTTGTTCTGACAATGTAATTCTATTGGAATTTGTGGGCAAGGGAATTGTTTTCTTTCTTTTGATGAAGGTTCAACATCTGTTTCAAGACATTTTCTGTAAAATTTATATGGTGTTGCTGTAGTATTTCGGCTGCCCTTCTGGGTAGCAGTAGCTCCAGGCTTCAGTCCTTAATGGTACCAGTATTTGTATTTGGAACCGTTGGTTTAACCAACGCACCACGGCGCAGGGACCTATATTACCCTGAATAAGAATAGCCCAGCCCCTTCAGTTCCTTGCCGGGTACTATACATACGTCGATGAAGGCCTCCCATGTGTGGTTTTATTGGGCCAGGTTCCAACAGTACTTGTAGGCCTGGACTTGTGGGGTAGCAGCATGAAGTCGATTGCGTGGACTGGAGAAGTAGCAGTAGCTAGCTGAGAGATTGAAGTTACAAGTCTGTGATTGTTAGTTGACTTGTAAGACAGCCGCCCGTCGAAGGGTTAGGGCGATCAGCTTAAATAAAAGTGTCGCGTCCAGCCAATAAAACAGATGGTTCTCTCTTAACTCGGCACAAAATCTTGTGTAACATTTTAGCGATCTAATGTAAAAGCACTTTTATTGTCAGTGGTGCACTAATCGCTCTGCACAACACTGTATGCGTCTGCCTATATCAATGTAGAACTACAGCGGTGCACTGGTGTTTTCGGCACAATGGCGCTGCGGCCAACGTTCATGTTCATTTGTTTGAGTAAGTCAGCGACAAAGTTTAGCAAGGCAGGTGCCCTATCTTCGGCCCAACCTTCCTTAGGCGTCCGTCTTTCGTCAAATGCTTGCGCAACATGCTCGCTGTTTTGGACCGCGATGTGGTCGCTCAATTCAAAACTGCAAACGCTGAACAAAGAGAAGCGATGGTATACAAAAAAACGCTCCACCCTACAGAGAGGCACCCCGCACGTTCTGCACCCGAACTTCGGTCCGCTTCGCCCTTCCTGGAGCATCGTTCTCCGAGTGTCTGGCATCTCCGAAGGTTGCCGACTGCCCTCCTCTCTCAACCAGCTCATGCCGGCCCTATTGTGTTGAGGCATGTTCCTTCTACAGGTCGATCATAGGTGGGGGGGGCGAACTGGCCGCCGTCCGAAACCGCCAATGAGCCCCGCCAGTTTGAGGATAAACCTCGAATTACGAGCAATTTTATCAGCAGCCGGGTATACCGCCGCATTGTGGCCACGATTGTAACAAATCCAGGCATGACCCCGGCTGATATCGACCAAGACGTAAATGCACCTGCTTCCACCAGTGCTGACTCTTTCCTGCCCGCAGGAAGGTTCGTATGCCCGTAAACTGATGCAGCTTTGTCACGCCGCTACTGTACTTGTTGTATTCACAAATTACGGGCGCGCGGCTATATTGTGCGCCTCTTTCTTAGAGTCTTTGGTGAGCCGAAAGCCCGGCTGATCTTCTCGGGATCATTGGCATCACGGTACCCGTTAGCGGCAGTTGAAACTAGTGGCACCACCTGGATGTCTTTCCACAGCGTTGAACGTTGTGCGCCCATTTTGCCGACCATAAAAGTCCACGCGGGGTCTTATCCTGGTTCTTGATGACATCGGCTTCCGTGGTTTTTTTCGTGCTATCTTTTGAGAAGTCATCGGCGGTCCCCGTGAATTCTCTTTCACGGCCCCCGTAAGATAGGTATCGCGCTCCACAGTTTCCTGGGCTAATAGATAGGATCCGTAACTGTCGGCAGTAATTTGATGAACTTGTTGTAGTGACTCGATGTCCACGTCGATCGCGATATCCACGACTTTCCGCCGCCTGTTTGAAGGTGCATAGCATAAGTTGCACATGTACCAGTGTCCCATTCGCATTATGCGTACATTCTGAAGCCCTGGCTGTTAGGCTTGGTCGGCTCGATGGTTGGTCAGCCAACCGTAATGCCCTTTGTACGGCACCATGCCTTCATCGAAGATTAGTTGCGGAGTGCAGTTATATTTCTCCTGGCTTCCGCTGAACAGTGTCCCAGACGGACTGGACTCTATCCAGTGGATGCTTTCGGATGTAACTGGAACTTATGCGGTTTTTGTCTTCCTGAGTTTCTGCAATCTATCGCTTTGGGTCGGTAGTCTGGTTCGCACAAGAATGCTACCAGACAGGACTTCAAAACTGGTTTTACCCATTTCGGCGGCCGATGGTCATCTTTCTCACTCCTCTTTTCTCTCAACCGATGTTTGTCCAGTCGGCGATCTCCTGGAAGAAATTAAGAGAGAAAAACTCCGCAAAAATAGTCCAGGGGACGGGTCTGTTGGTCAGCCGTCAACGGTCGGTCCCACGCGGCAGTGTCCCGCGGACACTTGTCCGTAGCACCGGGTCAATGTGGCTTCATCCGAGTTCGTCATTAGAAGGGTCCAGCAGTAACCGTCCTCTCTTCGGGTCCATTTTCCTGCCTCGTCTATGTACTCGCCACCCTTCTGTCGCGGTGGCTGGCTTTCGCGGGATAGATAAAAATCCTTCTGAACCTACAGGCTCTCAATTGTCAGTGGCTAAAGTCGTTCAGCGTTGGGTCCCCCCCCCCCCCCCCCCCCCCCCGCGCGTCAAGCGCAAGCTGCATCAACGGGTTCACCAGTCATCGGCACGACTATCCTGGCGATTACAACGCGGAGTTGCTCCGATCTTGGCAGAATAGCCTGGCCCGATGAGCTTTATGCAACCGGCCCTTGCCCCCGGCTCTTTAGCCTTTTTGTCTTTGGCCCAGCAGGTCGGGGGAATGAGCGCCGGCTCCGCTGATGAAGTGGATGCGCGGGAGTCTGCTGCGCGCTTTCCTGCCCTAACCCCAAGCTTTCACTGTGCGTCGCTGTCCTTTTGCTGCCGCTACCTCCCCCGGTATCCACCCGCTGCTTCTTAGGCTTATTTGCAGCCTTTTTTCATGGTTCGTTTTCAGCCTTTTTTCATGGTTTCTTTTTCCAACACCGAGGCAAGGCGTTCCTCGGTGGAGGATCCGATGAACTGCTTGTCGTCGTGTCCCATTGCTACTGATACAGACCTCTGGAGACGCTCCTTTTATTTCCTGCCACGAATCATCACGTGGCGCGTAACCACGGACGGTATCACGTGACGAAAGGTATGCCAAAAGAAAAAGAACAAAAATTATTTATCTTGAGTGGGACTCGAACTGGAAATCCGGAATCCTATCGGGTTGGTGGCGGGTTGGTGTAGCGTCTGGTCTATCGGTCCATCGTCCCTATCCACTGAGCCAATCTGATACTTACCTGAAACCTGATTTGCATTTTTATAATCTTATACCTTTGGAATCAAAGTACCGGTCACATGATGGAAACGGATCCTTTTCACACCGTCCAAAATTTCTCCCACATGACTACTTCCGGTGAAATTCAGATGCGGCCGGCCTTTCACTAAATTCAGATGCGGCCGGCCTTCCACCAAACTTCAGATGCGGCCTGCCTATCACTAAAATCAGATGCGGACGCCTTTCACTAAAATTCGGATGCTGACGGCCTTTCACTAAAATTCAGATGCGGCCGGCCTTTCACTAAAAATTCGATGAGGCCCGGCCTGCACTTACAATCCAATTTCCTTAAGATGTGAAGAAATATTACATTTGAAAAAAATGGAAAAAGGTCTTCTTTCGAAAATTGACTAAGTCCACGTTTGAAAAAAACGGACTTAGTCCAGAGCGGACCACTGCCTCGGTCTGTAGCGGGAAATTGGCCCTAATCCAACAGCCATATTAAGGGTGATTTAGTGTGAAAAAAAAACTAAGTCCAGAGCGGTCGGCTTCCTTGGTCAGCGGAAGTCGCCCTAGATATTGTAGTGATCTTTCCGTGAAATGTCACCTAGCCGGGCCACGGCCCAGCGAGATTTTTCCAATAGCGGACCACTTCAGTGGTCGTCAGCTAAAAATCACCTAGATCTACATAAGCGAACCTTGGTGATGAAAAAAAAACTAAGTCCAGAGCGGACCGCTTCCTGTTCAGCGAAAGTCGCCCTAGATCTATTTAGTGATCTTTCGGTGAAAATTTACCTAGCCGGGCTACGGCATGTAGACTTTTCAAAATTAATAAGTTCCATAAGCGTAACCGCTTCCTTAGTATTTACCTGAAGTGGCCGCTAGACTAGGAGTTGTGGTGTGGCTGGAAGCTTTCGGCCTGTTACGGCGGTTGCTGGCCGCGTGAAATCGACTGAAATGGAGGATTTCCAAAAATTTTGAAAAGTGGGTAAAAGTGGGTTTTAATGATTTTAGGGAAATCATCATACATGTAGGTTTTTGTTACTACCATTTGCAAAATTAAATGTGTACAATAGATTTAACTTATGAAAGGCAGATATATGTGAAGTATAAATATGCAAATTATTAATTCATTATATTAAAGACGTGGGCGAAGGATATGAATAAAACTGAGAAGGACAAAGGCATGAATAGATCAGTATGCTTGAATGGTGATAATCTAGTAGCAGGATGGGGCGAGCAGTTTATATGAGGGTAAAAAAAAGACAATAAATGTTAGGCCCATTCATGAAATCAACAAAAAAAATAGTGGATACCAAGTGAATAACAATACATTACATGCATAATAGATGATCCAGGAGTTTAGAGGGGTGGGTCATCAGGGGCTATCTTGTTTTGAGACGAGTGTTACAAATAAGCCATATTCAAATAAATACAATTTACAATACCAATTCGAAAAGAAAAAAAACCAATAACGATACATAGATAGACAGGTATATTGGGAAAAATATTGGGGAAAAAATGTCATGCATATGTTGGTTACAAGATATTGAGATAAGGCTTACACAACTCATCTATATGCAAATAAGGAAATAAATCATTGAAATAAAAGGTATGATAAATCAAGTGATAAAGGGTGTTGAGTACTAGCACGATTGAATTGTAAACACGCAAAAGAATGAAACCAAACAAAAGTAGCTACACGCCCGGGCTACACGCCATGACTGAGTCAGTAAAGATAGAAAACTAGCAATCCAGGAAACTATGCCCGATTACCCGATATGATGAACGTCATAGTGCACATGGCTACAGATGGCATAGCTATGTAGGTCAATTAAGCTTCTTTATATTTGACCCATAGATGACCCCATTTTGACCTTTGACCCCATATTGTGCACATACGAAATAGAGCTTTCCCAGTGGTTATGTGAACACATTGACATAAACATCTACTTTGGTTGATGAGTTATAGCGTTGTTGACATATTAATTAGCTAATTTTGATATTACAAGTGACAACTGGGGCCAATATTCGTAACATGATTCGTCTCGACATTATCCGAACGTTGCACAGACATCACCTATCCAATTGTTATCGATTTTGAGATATAGTATTTTGGCATAGAATTAGATAATGCCGCCATTTTGAATGTTAATGAGTTACAAGCTGTATACACTGAACAAAAGACGATGCTCATGCATAATTTTCAGCAGTAGTGCCCCCTTATCTGTAGATAGTAGGACTTCTAAAGATTTAGTTTTTGACCTCTATGACCCTACGAGAGGTCAAACGTCAAACTATGTACACCCCTGATGGAGCTTGGGTCAGGGTTCTTCTAACGAGATTTTGGTCAATATCGGCGCAGCGCGTGGCAGAAGGCGAAAAAGACGATGGTCGAAGAAGAAAAAGGAGAAGACAAACACATAAGCAGAATTACCATATGCCCGTTTCACGGGCATAGTAATAATACCACCTTGAATGCTATGTGCTGTAAACAATATCAGCAAGCATATAGGTGAGTCAAATATTGTCCCAAAGAGTCCGTTTTTTTCTTGTCAAACTGAAAGGTAGCTCTTAAAATTGTAAATAGTCAAACGGACATTTAAATAGCTTTCACAGGAATTTTGAATTATTCAATTTTGTTCAGGCAATCAATATCGGCACTCATTTAAATAACGCCATCAAATTTGCATTTGTAACAAGAGTCTATTGATTGGGTATCAAAGCGCAATTTCATGTGGGATACCTAATGTATGCTTTACACACGGGGGATAAATGGTAATACTGCCCCAATGAGTATAACCAAAATGTCAGGCCAGGGTTTATGCAGAGGGGGCAAACATGGCTCCCAATATTCAGTAGCTCAAGGCACCTTATGGCCCAGAAGTATCTGGAAACAGGAAGCCCCCCATGAAGTTAAACGGCTGTTTCGAATAAGATGCCCTCGAGCTGGCAGAACGCCGTCTAAGATATTGGTCGACAATCAAATGACTAAGTTTAACAATTATGGGACTGTTCGACGACATCCAGAAGCCTTTGAAAGACCACGCCACCGCAAGATCCTTGGACAACATACATGTAACAGGGTTAGGAAACGTTATCCAGATAATCCAAGGATCAGTACGTCGCGCTAACCCTCTGCCACCTGAATCAGTCGCATTCAACCGCCTTCCAGGTTGGACTTAAAGAGGTACCATACAGATTACGTAACGACATTCAACGTCACCCTGGAGATGCTGCCCGCAAAACAGCCTTCTGCCAGTGGCTGTTAAATTAACCACAAAGGACAGATACTGCCAGTTGATGAGGCCACATTATAGATGAAGGGCACAGTAGCACAATGGATATCATATGTTCAAATGTGCTTATATGTTTTGTGCACTCTAAAGCATACAAAGGGTGCGATGTTTTTTAAACATTTAGTTTATTGCTGAATGCAGAGGAAAAGTGCAATTCTGTAATCTTCTGAATAATGATTAGTAAACAAAAGTGCAATTCTATTTTGACTGTTTCGAATTCTTCAAGGTTGGACATGAACTCGTTTTTAACTATTAATAAGGCAAAAACCAAAAGAATGAAAAAATACACACCAAAAAACAGGTTTCAATTTAAGTGATACCCTTAGTGGCCAAAGGTCAAACCTTTGGAACAATTTCTTTCATGATAATATATATTTTGTGCTTCAATAGCTCTATTGTAAATAAATGCAACAACGCAAGGAAAGTCTTTGCCTATCTCTGTTCTGGATAACGGGTTTTAATCATGGTTAACATGGTTATTTACTAAATTGGGAAATTCCCTAAATTGGTACACGCGGCAATTTGGGAGCCATCTAAAAAGAGGCCATAACGTAAAAATGAAATACCTGAATCTCGGGATTGTTGACGTGATGAGAATAAATAATTGTTGATATTAAAATATAATAATATCTAAAAAGGTTATGTTTTAATATTTTTTTGTCATCGGGGAACAATCCATGTTGACTCGCACTGTAGTAGCCGGTAAAGAGTACTGAGTATAATAGGGTAAAATAACAACGGGTATGGTAGGTATGTACAAATGGCAAGTTGAAACTAAAAATACCCTTGTTGCATATATTATTAGCTATGGTTATAAATAGGAAAAGGCCCAAAGGAAATAAAATTGAAATAGGCAAGACAAAGGGTAGAAAAAACAACGATGCATGAATGGAAAATGAACTACAAGCAGGATGGATCGATCAATGTATAAGAGGATAATACAGTAAACGATAAGCCCATCAATGAAATGATCTAACAAAAGAATACCAAATGGAATAACAATCCATGCCATGCATGATACGTAAAAACGAAAATTAAGTGGTGGTTACAAGAGTGTGATGGGTACAGATCATGCTTACAGTAGGTACCATGTAATAATATTAAAATGTGATGCGGATCAAATAAAATACAATACAGTAGATAAGTAAAATTTACTATATGGCAAAATTAAATGTCTACAAATAGGATTTAGCTTATGATGGCTAGGCATATATGAGGTATTTAAATAGTAACCAAATTGTAATACTTTACGATGGTTAATTTGAAATTTTAAACGAATTTTACCGTAATTTTCCTCATATGTGGTACCCGTTGTATTGAAGGCTCCTTCCTATAGGCCTACTTGTAATACAAAGAAAACACTAAATCTTGAATATCTCGTTAAAGGGGGGAATGGGGTATGAAATAAATTTTAAATGAAAAGCTCTGCTGATTCTCTTTCCGGTGATTGAGAATTAGCTTGAGCTCTGACCTTTGGTTAGTTCTCATTTGTAAGATACACATATGACCTCTAATGACCTTTGTCCTCGGCAGCAAAATCTCTCCTGAATGTACACTTATTGTGCCAATAACAACTTTTAGCACTTATCCCGATTTACTATCCCAATTTGAAGTTTTTAACAATTTTTAACCGTAATTTTCCTCAGATTTGGTACCCGTTTGTATGGAAGGCTCCTTCCGATATCTGTTATAACATGTAATCACTAAGCTTGAATACTCGAGAACGGAATGGGATGAACCTTAGATACTTTTAAAATAAGCCCTGATGATTCTCTTTCAGGTGATTGAGATTAGCTTACCCTCTGACCTTTGTTGGATCATCATTGTAAAGATACAAAACAACCTCTGAGTGACCTTTGACTCGGCAGAACAATTTGACCTGATAGTTACTCTCCTTGGCATTCCAACTTTTGGGCACTTATCCCTAATTTACTATGGCAATTTGAAGTTTCAATTCCACAAAGGTTAAACCCCCATAATAGCCCCCTAATTTCTACGGTAAAATTTGATTGGTTTAAAAACTTCACCTTTGATGACGTTTAAAAGTTAATGCATCTGCCATTAGCATCTTTTTCGGTTATGCGCATCGTTGAGAAAGCTTAGTGACGGGATTTGCTCCTGGGCGCACACGACCACTAAATAATCGCCCATTGAAATCACGTAAAAACGCACATCGCGCCCCTGATTTGCACCCCGCGTGACAATATTTGTGATATGAATTCATGTCCCTAGTAGATCATAACTAAAACTTTCGAATAAGTTTCACTTTTTTGATATAATTCTAGTAGAGATTTTAAGAACAGGGCTATAACACGCCACCACTATTTTGAGCCTGACATGTAGGCTCTTAGCCGCTTTCGACCAGGGGGCCGAAGTCGGTGGGCCTAGTTTAGACCGAATCGAATTTCCAAATTTTGTGAATCTCAGCAATGGTCAAGCTATACTCTTTCACTTTTCTTATAACATAATCAACCCCCACTAGGAAACGGTCCCCAAAGGACTGCAAAATATCTCAAACATGTTTTGGTCATTTTAATTGTGGCAGGCTTCATAGCTCATGGTGAGATAGGGGGCCTAAATCTTGACAGCTCTGAATAACACATTTTTTAAAATTTAGGCATATTAAAGGCAAATAAACGAGGCATGGAGGAGAAAATCCAGAAATGTCTAGTTTGCGTCATGTGAGAGTGATCAAAAGTAGTTTTAGTGACACACAAACCCGCTCCCTTCAAATCGCTTAGTTCGCCGCGGGCAACCGCTAGTCTTTATGATCTTTCTTCTAACAACTTGATATCTGTCCTTGAACACCTTATAAGGGACCTATCAGTCACCTACTCTGGCGGGATCATTTTGAGAATATCTATCCATTTTAAAACAGTTTAGACATTTTTCAACATTGAACAACCGCTATGACTACTATTGCTTACTGAAAGCTTTTTTGACTCGTTGGTAAACACCCATCATTCTTGGCAAAAAGGCATGTTCTAAAAAAAATAACCCTCTAATTACCTGATCCCCTTATCCATACATGTCCCATATCATAAGGAACATTGGTGATACCCATTTTTTGAGGGAGATTTTTAAAAACACATTTAATTATCTTTAAATGAACCCCAGATGAGTTTGACCTCTGACCTCTTTGCAAGGCTCGTCCAATTATGTTGTGTGATTGCAGCAGTGCAGAATCTTGTAAGTATACCTCACGTGTATAAATGTATTTTGAACTATTTAATTTTAATATAAAAATATTGGAATATTAAAGTAAAATCATTAAGTTCCAAACATTTGATGTAGTTTGCAAAAACTATTTTTCAATGGAAAAATTTAAAAATAATGAACAGTAGGGAACAGGGGACTGCCCCGATAATAAAGTGGGAATAACAGAAAGGAAAATGGGGAGAAGAAAGGGAGAAAGGAGAGGAAAGGGGAAAAGGGAAGGACAAAGACATGGGAAGATGCTGAAGACCCCCATCCCCGACTTAATGCTGTTACGCGCGGCAAAATGTTTGGCAAGCTTGGAAATCGTTTAAGTGGCTAGTAACGCTTAAATAGCCTCAAAGTAATTTGTTAACTACTTTTTAATTGATTGTTTCTTCATTTTCAATTCTAAATGCGTCATGACCACCCTTTTTTGTATTATGTAAACAGCTAAACTTCGCCAAAATGTCGCTTGTTATGGTTGTTGTACTCAACCCAAGGAATATGCCGGAACATGTACATTACAGGTTTCGCATCTCGACACCCCTGAACATCTGTATCAACTGATACCGGGATATTCCCCCAATTTTTAAATGAATTTCAAATTAAACCTCAAAATTGTTATCACATGTAGTATTGTTATTTCCATTTCAGTGATACCAATAGTTGCCAAGAAACCAGTGGTATATTACCAACGTGGTTTGGTCAAACTGGTGTTTTTTACTCAATTTTACCCCAAATGGGCAAAAAAATGCCATTTTTAACTCATAAATCCAAAGCAATTTCGAAATAACTCCTCAAAATTGATATCAAATGATGGGATTGATTTAAAAAAAAAAAAAATGATAATATAATTCAAGAATACAACACATATACATAGGCCTAAAATTGATCCTAACCGTGATTTTCTTGGATTTAAAGTTCACAAAGTAACTTTAAAACTTCTATATTACTATACCTTTCCGTGATATATGCACACTATTTGGTCAATTTTTTGCACAAAAAAATATTTCCCTCAAGACATATTATCATAATGATGATTTTTTTTTTAATTAAAACCATTAAAATGCCCTTTTAATACATCAGAATTGAGATTTTAGTATAATTACAAAATTAAAAATTGATTTCACATGATGGAAAAATGCATTCTATTTTACTATGACAGCCTAATTCACAAAAATGTGCATATATGTAGTGGAGGCTTCCTCCTATCTGAACCCTGACCTGAAAAGGTGATTTTCTTAATTTAATAGGTCATTGACCTTTGAACACAAAATACTTCAAATTTTGTCTGTGTATTCCTTTAAATTTTCCAATATTATGCCCACTATTTGGGAACCTATTTTGAAATACCATTGATCTCCCAAAGCGCATAGTATCATGAGTATAACGCGATCTTTAACATTCAATTTGCCCCAATGACAAATTCCCTTGAAAATTATGGTATGCATAATTCCCTAGAAATTGATTTCACAAAATAGAAAAAAGCAGTTTAGTCAATATGAACACCTAATAACAAAATTGCTTTATCTGTAAATGGTAGGCTCCTAAATCCGACCCTCACTGAAAAAGGTGGATTTTTCTTAGATTTTAAATGTCAAATGACCTTTGACTCTTCGAATTTGTCCGTGTATTTCTATGAAATTTCCATGATCTATGCACACGTATTTGCGACATATTTTTTGGAAAATGCCATTTGAATTCCAAAGCGCATATTACCAATGACGAGTCTAAAACGTAATGTTCAAAATTTGCCCAAACATGCGCCCAAATGCCCTTTTTGCGCCCCCAAGTTGAAAACTGTTTTTATATAATCCTCTTGAAATTGACTTTCACATGATAGAAGAAAAATGTATTCTCTTAATATGACACCCAATTCGACAATTCGACCAGACTGATGCATATATGTACATGGCAGGCCTCCTAATCTGAAACCCTAACACTGAAAAAGTCATTTTCTTGGATTAAAGGTCATTGACCTTTGCCACATACCACTTTAAATGTGTTGGTGTATTCCTATGAAATTTTTATGATATATGGACAGTAAATGGGGGGGGGGGGTAGTTTTGTGGAAAATAACACATTACACATTACTAAAAAACTCCCCAAGAGCAATCTCATGAATGAGTAAAAACCGTCACACGTAATCTTCAAAATTCAAATTTGCGCAAAATGAGCAAAAATATATGCCCTTTTTGCCCAAAATTTGAAATTTGGTTTTGCTTAATTCTGTAATAAAAATCCCCTTGGTTGTTTCACTGAATAGAAAAAATGTTTTCTCTTTATATGACACCTAATTCGTCGACAGGAATGATGCATCATCTGTACATGTAGGCCTCCTAATCTGAACCCTGAGACCTGAAAAAGGGCGATTTCTTGGAGTTAAAGGTCATTGACCTTTTTGCCACAGAATAACTTTAGAAATGTGCTTGTGTAAAATTCCATGGAAATTTTTAATGATCTAATGGCCATATAGGGGCAGTTTTTGGAAAATGGTCAGATTAACTCCCCAAGGAAGGGCAAAAAAAACCACAAAAAAAAACTTACGCTGGTGATTTAAACTTAATCTTCAGAATTCAAATTTTGCCCAAAAATGAGCAAATCAATGACCAAAAATTCCCTTTTTTTTTTTGCGCCAAAATTTGAAATCCACTTTTGCAATTAATCTCTCAAAAATTGGGTTTCACAATGATGAGAAAAATTTTAATTTATTCTTTCACATGATAACCAATTTGACAAATTATGATTCTAGTTAGTCATAGCTCAGGATTAATGGCCATTCCAATGTCAACATTCGAGATGTGCACCGCACACGCATAGGATTTTTTTTTTGCTTTTAAAGTGTGTGGTAGACATGATAGATTGAACATCCCGAATTTTTGAGCGCATAGTCCATTTTCGTTCCCCCGCTTAGAGCAATTGGAAATTGGGGGGTCCCCATCAAATGTGCCGCCCAATGTGAAAGACTTATGTTGAGAGGGTCACAGATTAGTAAGGGAGCCCTCCACAACTTTTGAAAGCACATCTAGGGTGATATATTTGGTGTGAAGTTCAATTTAAATCTGGCATCAGGAAGGTCATAGCCTGTTTACTTTTAGAGTTATGAGGGCCGAAATTGCGCCTTTGTTCTTTCGGGGGCCAAGTCTGGGGGGTCATAACTCAAAGTAAGGAGACATTTTTACTGTCCATCTTCTGGTCAAGTCAGAGTTACATAGTAGAACTTTCAAAACCAATACAATTATGAACACATTGAAAATTAATAAGTGAGGTACGCCCCTTGAAAAATGCAATTGTGAGCTTGTTGACACATTTTTGACCCCCTGAAAAAAACCAATGTTGACATTCGCACCACCCTCTAACTTCCGATATGTTTGAAATAGTATCATTAAACAACTTTCCCCTTGAAAAACTAGCTTGGGGTCTTTATTTTTCACACAAAATACAACTCAAGTTACGCCACAAAGGTATATGTGACCCAGGAGGGTCCCATTGTCCATGCCCAGTGTAAGATCCCCCGGGGGGCCACTTGTATTCCAAGGTGGATAGCATGCTCGTGTATGGCCCCCAAAGTACCTAAGCCGCGTATTCCACTTTTGGCAAAAAAACAAAAACCACCCTAAGCACGTCTTTCGGTTTGATTTTGCTATACCCTAAACAAGTACTCTGGGCTTGATTTGCTAACCCTTAACAAGAGTGTGGTTTTAATTTTTAAACCCTAAACACGTAATTTGTGACTTTTAAAAATTACACCCTAAACAATACATGTTGACATCATTTTGCTACCCTACACGAGTACGTTTATAAAGTGTACCTTTAACCACTTAACAGGCTATATGCTCTTATTGTAACTGGCCCTGATAACGGAAATTTTTACACATGATGTCATTGAAGTTTTTTTAAGTTTCACTCTTTTATTTTAGGACTGGCACCGACATAGAGAAAATAATGGCTAAATAAGGCCTGAAAACTTAAAATCCTCGGGAAATCTACCATATGAAATCAGAGAAAATCGGGAACAACACCCCCCCCCACCTATTTTTCCAGCATTCAATGTAAGTTTTTACAAGTACTACTTAAAATATTACACCCTCACCACGTATTTTTCGACCATGAAAAGCATCCCCTTATTTTGACTTTTTGACTATTTTTGATACCCTAAACAATGTACGCGCTTACGGTTAAACCCCCATCGCCCCGAAATCCCCCTTGTCCCACAACACAAAAACCTACCCCTAATTTTGATTCCCCACCCAAACCCAGCGTTTTTGGTATCACGAGCATGAATAACGCACCATTGGAATATCAGTGCCCCACCCGGGGTATATCACGCATAATACATTCTTATGGGGATATCAGCACAAAATGGATTGTGCTGAAAACAATTACGCCTATCAAAACACCAAGCTTGTTCTTTCAAGAAGAGTTCTTTGGGTGATGTATCTTCAACATATCTGAAGTAGGAGGGTGATGCTCATATGCAACACTTGATTTTCAGAGGGGGCCAGTTTATGTCATAAATGGGCAAAATTGGGGATTTTGATCAAGAGGCTGTAACACCTCACTTATTACTTACCCTAATGTACTTATATTATTGTACTGCTAGAAAGTCCAGTCCAAGTGCGACTTGGGATTAACAAGAAAATTGACATGTAACAACTATTGCTATTTACGGAGTTCTGACCCCTCAAACTGTACCCAACATATGAAAAGCTTTTGTCATTTTTATTGCAAAGGAAACAACACACAAGAAACCCAAATAAACTTAAAAAGTAAATGGGCTAATCACATTTGTGCATGCCACATTTGAAATCTACGTACACCACAAACAATAAAAAAAATTCCCCAAAAAAAAAAAAAAAAAAAAGAAGAAATAGTGATTCTCAAAGTTGGGGAGGGTTTCCATTTACAAGTTCATGGCCCTCACAAAATTGTCTTTCTTTCGCATCACACCCAACAACACACCGCATTTTTGAAGGTGCCGATCCACCCCCTAAAATTTCTGAATGCTCCTATTGGGAACACGGAAAGGTGGTAAATGAACTCAAAATTTCAGGATTTTTTCACTTTCCAATCAATATCTATCATCAACCATCACACACCACACCAGACAGCAGGGAAGGTCACAAGAATGACCCGACCCAAAAACACCAAAAAAAAAGAAAAAAAATTCCATGACATGCTTGCGGTGGCACATCTCGAGTGTTGACATGGAATAGCCAATAGTGTTTTTTCCATAAATTTGACCTCATATGAACACCTTTGGATGACCTCTAAATGACCCACCTAGTTGACCTCCACACCGCACAGGTTACAAATTTCATTTCACACCAATCCTTTTCAGATGCAGAGCATGACAAGAGGCTTTAGAGTGATATATGTTGTGATGGGTATTAGCCACCTACCGATAGGGGTATCAAACTCGTTTTGGCCAAATTCTCCACTCCTACATAGTAGGTCTCCCGTAGCTGACATCGATTTAAATCACAATGTCTGGTTGCAAAATTCTGACAGGGTCTATTCCGTTTCCAAAATTTTCTGTAGAATTCAAAAAATATTTCTCTTATTTTACTCGCCAACTCGCTGGCCATGGGGGTGAAATGGTGCGAATTGCGCATCTGGGCCACTTTTTTACCAAAAATGTACAATTTTTACAATGAAAATCATAAAAATTTGTATTTTAAAGAGACAGTGCGATTTGCCAGAATGAAGCGCCCCCACTTTTTTTTCGAACCCGGGTTTTTTGCCTATTTGGAATGCCTTCCAATGTCATAGATCACAACCCTGAAGTGAATAAAAACAAGCCCCCCTAATACAGAAAAACCGTCTTTAATGTAATAATAATGAGATTTATTTAACTTTCTTTCTGTCTGGCACGACAGACAGTCAAAGCACGGTGTTCTTATGGGGACAATTACGACGATAGTCAGGCGGCTATGTCAAAACAAGGTTTGCTGTTTTCTTGTCGCTTGTTTGTCAAATAAACCTTCGGAACGTTTCTGGTGGTTGTCTACGCATCGATCCTGTGGCAATTTTAGAGAAATTCGTATCCTAAAAATCTCAATGTACTTTAAGCATAACATTGGTTTGGATAAGCTATTTTTGGTGTCAGATGAAATGTTCAAATGACCCAAAATAGGTAAAATGGCTAAAAATTTGTGAAAAAATCCAATATTTTTAAATCATTTTATGGATTTTTCAAAATGTCATGGAATTGACTGAAGGAAACTTAAATTTGCAAATTATTGTAAGAGAAATATTCTTCTCAATATAAAAAGCCCTATTTTTCACAATTAAAAAAAGTAAATTTAAAAGGTGCGTGTTCCGATCGGTTTTGGGACCCTCCGCCCCTGAGTTTACCCGGAAGTAGTAATCGATTTTGATCTCAGATGAAAGACCGTATTTTCCTCATTGTCGTCCTGGAATTTGAGCCCTCAAATCATTTCATTCCCAAGATATAAGGCAAAACCCGCTGTTTTAGTGGTTTAACCATCATGCCAATATCACAGTATCGAATAGGGCTATGCAACTGCATTTTTGGCGTCTACCATCAAAACCGCAAGTTTGTTTTCACGGTACGTGATGGAGCGTATGTACAAGTGCCAGCTCTCATATCAAGTAGAGAACCACTACCCACATAAATCTGAACAGCACCTTCTAAGTTGGAAAATGCACTTTACACCCAAAACCTAATATTTACACAAAAAAAATTCTCGAAATGAGTAATTTTGTGCCCATATAGACAGTTGGAAAGCGCATTTGTATTTTTTGGTGCAAATGAAAGATACTTTTTTATAAAGTGTAATTAATTAGTACAACATGCATCACGAATATTGGTAAACAGGGCTAACTCGGGTGACAAAACGCAAAACGCCGTTTTAATATTTCATGGATTTTGTCATATTTTTTAAATGTGAAATTGAATTAAAAAAAAAAAAAAAAAAAAAAAAAAAAAAAAAAGAAGTGAAATTTAAGGATGAAATGGCACTTTTTTTTACAAACAAATCTCTTGAAAGTGTTTTTTTCTTTTTTTTTCCATAGACATAATCAGTTGTCAAAAAAAAAAAACATCATTTGTGTATTGATTGGGGTCAAATGAAAGTAATAATTATTGATGACTAAACTAATGAGTGCCCATGCATCGTGAATATATGTAAAATGGGGCTAAAATTGTCAATTAGCCAATTTCTTTACGGGCCTTAAAATTCCGAGTTTGTTGCACCCACCCTGTGATTAAGTTTCCAATATATCACCTTAAAGAGGGGGTGTCTCCTGAGCTAGAGTAGGTCTGTTTCCGGGCCTCGAAATGTTGCAACATTATCGCGTACTGCCTATTTCAAATGGCCGCCACACCGTTTTCATGAAAAATACATCGGTATCCTCGGACCGGCTTTGTGTCGCCTGCCATCAAGGTTTTTGAAGGATATGCTCACATGATCTTGACCTCTCATAAACCAATGAAGGTTTGCATGCAAATTGGTTCCGATTGAACGTCAACTTTTTCAGATGAGGTATTTTACATTTCAGCCCTATTTTACAACTTGATCTCATGGACCTTTGACCTCAACAAATGGGGAATGCCAAGTTTCACCGTGACCAAAGGTTTGCTTTAGCAAAACTCCATCAAAGTATGTGGATATTACAGCAAATTTAACCCTTTTTTTCCAACAAAACAACACCACCGACATCAACAACAGACCACACGTGGACAAAGTATCCCTATGTGTCTTCCTCCTTAAGGCAGGCGACACAGAAAAACTGCTGTTGTATATTTTCATCAGATAGGAACTATTTATCCCGGACTAAACGATATAAAGTATTTAACCCTTGCTGAAGTGGGGCTTAGGTCAAGCATTTACAGTGCCACTATACCGGCCGGAAGGATGCAATTTTATTGTTAAATGTACTAAAATTGCCAAGGTGAGATGGGGTAGAAATACGAGTAAATATTTTGAAGGCCACCAAAAAGAGAATGACATTTGTTATATTGGCGGACAAAGGATCATCTCAACTCAGATGGCGGCCGGATATACCCGCTCCAGGGGACCTACCTCACGAAAAACAACCCTGCACATCTTGTTTGAACATATAAGAACCATAAGGAAAAACTATTGATCACATTTCCCTGCAAGTTTCTCTCGTACTTCTGGACAATTGCAGGACCACTCAACCCTAGTTGACGCTGGGAATAAAGATGATCTCGGCAGTAGTAGAGGAGGGAGAAAGAGGAAAGAGCTGATTGGTACAAGTCAAAAAACAAAGATAGCGTTTCATGTGCTCGAAAGAAAGAAAGTTCGGTCACCATTTAATTTTCCCTTCTACATATAGACAACTTTTTCACTTCTTCATAAGCATTATTTTTATTTACTGGGGAAAGGAGGAAACACATTGATGAACGTCACTGAGTAGCCCTCGAACATTCCAACACCCATTTATTATGATTTTATTGTATTCACAGGTTGACATGGCTGTTGTCTTCCTATGAGCTATGAAGCTATTTAGAGTCAGTTTTAAACTATGTTTATATTAGCCCCAGTAGTAACCAGCTATAGTGACAGCAATCTCTTGGACAAGTCAATACCCCCACACGTTACTATTTTTTACATCTTGGAAATGACTTTAGGGTCATTATAGAAATTAGACCAAGGGACGTGGACCAAATAACCAACTGTTATAACAAATTCTGTATCCCAATTGGGGGCTAAGGGAAACCAAGTGTAAATCATAATTATTTACGATCACATAACTGTATGTTCCCGCACATAAACTGGCAAACCTTTTCTTTAAAATATATAAACTGTCACCCTCACTTTCTTTTTCAATATCAGAGACCAATGGAGATGTATAGATTCAGCTAACCATGAGATAAAGATATAATGGCCGGGTATGTAGGGCCATGGTTATAGCCAGGTGGTTACCACCTCCAGCGATTCGGGTTGAGTGACAAATACCAGTACTCTCTCACAATAAACTAACCAGTGTACATTATAATGGTCGTTGACACTAAATTTCTTTGAAAAAGCGGCAGGCAAATTGAATAGAAATGAAGTAAGCAATAAGTTACGATTTTGGTTCTGACAAAGTTTTACGTAAAAGCTTGCCCAGCAACATCATCATTGACGGTTTGCATTTCATGTTCTTCCTTTTTAATAAATGATGTGAAATATGGCCAAAGTTAATTTAACAACGCACATAGAGCTCAAGATTTATTTATCTGTGAATGAGTTAAGTCGTTTGTCCTGAAACGTACTCAGTCTAAATTGGTGAGCGTAACAGTGAAATCTCTTCGCTTGCGCGGAAATATAAATCAAATGGTCATGCACTCCAGATGAAAGGGAATTGGAAGGTTTTTCTACAAAGCATACCGGGCCGGTGAATATCTTTAAATCCATTGTTTGCATGAAGTCTATTGTGTATCCACTAGTCACTGATTGGTGGAAATGAGCGGGAAATGAAAATTGAATGACATTTTATCTTTTTCAAGGAAAATGTGCAAGTTTATTTGTGGGAACAGACGATTATGATTTTAATAATTTTAATTATGAATTACAATTGGTTTTCCCCTAGCCCCCGATGGAGGACACAACAACAGATAGAAGGACTTCCCATCGACTAAAAGTGTTGCTTAATACATCAAAAGATGGGTTAGTAGGGCTGCTTTTCTTCCGGATTTTTTACGTACCAGAGAGCGAATATAATCACCGCCATCTTTAAAAACAAGACTTGTACGTAAATATAAATGCCATAATAAATTCAATGGAGCTCCAAACAAAAATATCACCCAGGTTATTATTTCAACAATTTGACATTTTAAGGTCATTTAGCAAAATATGCCTCCTTCCGGGGCATCTTGGATGTCTAGAAGTGTAAACCCACGTTAGGAACTTTATATCGCGTAGTCGTGGGATGTAAAATTTCTATTGTAATGAAAATTATAATGGCGGTTTTACATAAAAACACTGGCTGGCATTTTGAAATGGACAGGCCACGCAAACGTGAGCTTTCGGGGTGGAACCAATGACCTTACACATGCGATAGCGGCTGCCGCTCCCACAGCTGAAAGGTCGCAAGTGAAACAACAGGAAGTTGGTTTTTGACCTAGACAAATATGGCGAAACAATGCATACACCTGCGATGCACATATTCCACACAGCGTTCTATATTTGTTGGACAAGGTGTATGCATTGTTCACCACCATATTGTATAGGTCAAAAACCAACTTCCTGATATGTTTCAATCGGCGACTGACCCACTATCCATGTGTTAGACGGTTCAGTGGTGGAAACATACCTCATCCTCGTCAGGTGGACACATCCCCTCAGGGTGATATATGGGAAAATTAATCACTAATTGGTGCAACGAACGGAAAATCCGTGGATGGAAACTCATGAGACTAAATTTGGTTGATGTGAAAATCACATTTTTTTATTCTTTTTTGGGATTTTGCGTTTTTCAACATGGCATGGAATTGATGTTTTTGATTGAAACCTTAGAATTGAGTAGTTATTGTAAAAACAAATAGGGTTAAAGCGGGGTATGGTAATTATGGACCCCTGGGGCAGTATGGACCCCTTATAAATTTTAACTAGGGATGGTAGGAGGGACCCTTCTATTGGTACTTGTAAGAGCATCATTCAACTACTGTATTTTGGTTATTAAACGGAGGGAGGGGTCCGAAAAGTCAAAGAAATAATTAAATTTAAAATTTTCAACAAGTTTTCTTATTAGGTCATTGAAAGTTTTTTTAAAACATACTACTTTCTCTGAGCCTCGTTTGGAGCGTGTTGCCATGGCAACATGTATACCGACTGTACCATGTACCGATCGATACATGTATGGCTGGATACATTGGTATGTGGCTTGGGGTAATATGGACACCCTAATCCCATGACAACTTTATGTGGACGGTGCAATATGGACCATAGAGGTCCCAATTTACCCGGCCTCTATTGCCAATGAGGGGTGTCATATTGGCAGACCGGTATGGGTTCAATATGGACCCTTGCAAAAAAAAAGCCGATATCTTTTATTGGTTAGAAGATGAATGAATATCTTTGGTCTGTACCTACCATGAACCAAAGCTGTCAATTGATAATGAAAAGTTAGGAAAGAATAAAATTTCTGAAATTACGATCTTGCTTAAGGGGTTCCATATTACCCCACTTTACGCTATTCTTCTTGTATAAAAAAGTCCTTTTCAATGGAAGAAAGTGAAATTTAAGGTGGAAAATGCGTTGTACCAAAAAATTATTTTTACAAAGAAATCTCTAAGGCCCGCATCTCAACCGATGTTAAACGCCACTCACTGGTAAAAATCGCATTTAAACGCCCGCTAAAATAACGCAATTCTCAAGCATTTTTTAACTTTATAACGCGCGTTTAAAATTTACCGAAACCATCGATAACAGGACTAAAACGTGTTAAACTTAGACTTGGTCGGGGGTCGCTTTAAGGCGGTTAACTTCAGTTTCACAAATGCTTGATATTTTCAGCTCTATTTTGATACTCGTGGTTAGACCAGTTACCTCTTTTTTCTCTTATCTTCTTTCCGAGTCCGCAGTTGATTTCTTTCGCTCTATATGTGTTTTCCTTTGTTCTTTTTCAGCTCGTGTTTATCTGTTATAGTAGTGAATGAACTAGAAAAGCTGCCACGCCGCCACATGACGACATATATACAGGAGTGGTAAATATGGCCCGGAGATCGTCTTTTGTCGCCAATCATCTCTCCTCTTCAAAAGCTCATTGCGTAACGTGACATTCATGAAATACCCGTGGGCTTCCAGCATTGCATTCACAACTTACGGAAGCATTGTCTGACATATAAATATGTTACACACACGTAATTATATAGGCGAAGATAAGTCACAGTTCGGTGGATGATATTTTACGGCGTTTTTAAATACAGTAGTTAACAAAGATTGTTAAACATATTACTGCGGTTTTTTAAACCAGTGCGTTCAAGCCAATCACAGTTAGGCTAACCACGTGTAAAGCATTCGTTTGAGGAAATACGGGCCCTAAAGTTTATTGATGTATTTTTTGTGTCAAACGAAAGATTCTTATTCATAATTGGAGGCACACATGCATCGCGAATATAGGTAAAAAAGGCTACATTTGGTGAACCCAAATCATTTATCGATTTTAGTTTTTGCAATGTCTTGGAATTTCTGTTATTGTTTGGGATATTTAAGAGATTGGGCCGTTTCTCAAACGATTTGTTTAACATAACGGTGGTTAGGCCTAACCTGTGTGGTTAGCTAAACATAAAATTTTAAAAGTCGTGTATTTCTAACCCTGTATGTTCAAACCGGCCGCGGACGTAAAATCATCAACCGAACTGTGACTTATCTTCGCCCATATCATTACGTGTGCGTTAACAATATTGATATGCCAGACAATGCCTTCCGTAGTTGTAAATGCAACGCATGAAGCCCACGGTTAAATTTCAAGAATGTCGCGTTACGCAAGGCGGTTTAAAATTTGTTGAATGATGGAGACAAAAGCCCGGGCCTATTTAAAACTGTTTTATGTCGATGTCGTTGTGCCGCACTTGCCATCATTCAATACTATAACAGATAAACACGAGCATGAAAGTAGAAGCAAAGGAAAAATGGAAGAGAAGAAATGAACTGAGGACTCGAAAAAGAAAGATAAGAGAAATAAAGGAGGTAACTGGTCTAACCACGAGTATCCCATAGCTGAAAATATCAGGCATTTGATGAAAACGTGAAGTTAAACACGACTTAAACTACCCCCGGACCAAGTCTAAGTTTAACAACGTTTTAGGCATGTTTAACGATGTTCGGCTAAAATTTAAATACCCTTTAAAGTTAACCATGCTTTGAGAATTGCGTTTATTTTAGCGGGCGTTTAAATTGCGATTTAACCAGTGATTAGCGTTAAACATCGTTTGAGAATACGGGCCATTAGATGGTAAGAAGCAAGATTCCTTTAATTTCAGTGAAAAAAAGGGGAAAATTTCAGGTAGAAATGCTTTCTTTTGCCTAAAAAAACAAAACCCATTATGTATACACAAGAATTCTAAAAATGTATATTTTGTTTCATATAAGATTTGATAAGCAATTGATATTATTTTGGCCGTCAAATGAAGGAAATGCTGTGGTCTGGTTTCCTTCGCCCATTGCATGGAGGGAATGAAGTTCTGGCTAGCGGATTAACACGTTTGACTAAGCCTACGTATTTTCAGGTTCTCATCTTTGAAAGTTTGGCATTCTTCCATTAGCCCCAGTCACATTGCACAGTACAAAGTACCATCAGCGGGTGCGACGTGAATGAGAAAATCAGAAGGTAAAATTTGGAAAAACTATAGACATGCCACAGTGATATAGTACAAACAAAAAGAATCTTGCTGTGCAATTGCATAGGAATACCACCATATGCCAAAAACATGTTTATATATCTAAGATCGAAGCTGTGATATTCATAGTTAAAACTGTGTGACAATGTTAGACTTGCTAATCTTCTGGTTCAAAATGACAATTAGGATTTCACACAGAAATAAAGTGAGAAACAGGCAAGTCAGCCCCACTGCAGATGAGGGCTTTTTTGGCGCCTTCGCCTAAGTATACCCTAAAAACTGAGAGGAGAAACGGCGAGATCTGGGTTTCAAATCACGGTGCCATCAATATATTAAAATCTGTAGGGAATATCAAAAAAAGGTGTCATTGATATGGTATTTTGATCCGACCCAACCAATTTGCACCGTTTATTCTTACAGGAACACCTTGACTGAAAAAGTGCTGTGTGACTCCAGGATCAACGGTGCATGTAGTCTTCGCGGTCCAGTAGTCGAAAATTTGGGGATAATACCTAATTTATGATTGATTAGGTAGGAGATATGATGATCTTCAAGCAGAAAGTTAGCTTTAAGGTCTGGATGTTCCATTGAGGAGAGAATGACCCGTTTCATCCGACCATTTTGTACAGGAACGAATGAGACCAGGAGTTAGTGGTTTGTGAAACCATTACAAAATATAGTATCAGATAAAGGGTGATGCCCCGATTTTAAGGATATGAAGGTTTTCATCTTGTAGATTGGCCTTCACTCCAAAACCCAATCGGTACAGTTTCGCCCCCGATATTTCAATCAGTTTTCGATGCGAGAGCTAAAAACATGATTTTGTTAAGCTCATAGAGAACTCTGTAAAATTAATATTGTCGACCAAACAATGGGGCAATTTTTGCGCTCAAACTTCCAAACCAAAACATTTGGCTCTAAGATTTACCAGGGTTAAATAGAAAATAGTGCTTATTCCAAGTTTGATACCAAAATCAGTGGGCGGCGCCAGGGGCAGGGGGAAACTGCCCCCCAATGTTTTTTTCTTGCCCTGGTCGAAAGAAAAAATGCAGGATTTGGGGCAAAAATCAGTGCTTTGGGGCCAAAAATATCAGAGATTGGGGGCAAAAATTGGTTTGAAAAAATTTCCAAATTTTTCATATTTTGCCCCCCAAGAATTTTTTTCCCCCAGATTTCACTTTTCCCACCGTTTTCCCCACAGAAAAAGAGGTCTGGCGCTGCCACTGACCATAACTGTTGACCACTTCGGTAAAATTCTTTGGCTTCTGGGGACGGAGCTATTAGCGATTCAGGCCAGGACCTTGATGGTTGGAATCTATTATAATACATCTGACATTTGTTATGATATGCTTGACCTGCATAAGCATTTTCCCTGGCTTTCCAAAGATGTGCAAAGGAAACAGAGAATTCTACTGAAAGAGAAAAATAAAACTCATTTTAACGATTACGAAGAAAAAAAATCATTGTCTGTAGTTTCCTTGATGTACAATCATGAGGCGTCAAAGGGAGTAGGTGAAGTTAAGTACCCTCACTATCAATGGATTACAATCTTCCGATATTCAGCAGGAACGAATATTGAAAAAGGTTGAAAAAAAGAGGTTCTATAAAGATAGAGGGAGGCCAAAACGTTAAGTAATCTTTTAGAAATTCACCCTCTCGCATGTTTTGCCGCACACAAAGAAAACATAGATACCAACAATAGAAAGCAATGGCTTGCCCCGCTTTCGTCAACATATGTGGGTGCCCGTTTGCATATATACACTAATCGGTAGCTATACAATTAAGGTATGTGGTAGAGGTGGCCAGGTGTTAAAATAGTTGTACCGGATCATTGGGCCGCAGATACATTTTCTATAATGCAATGCCGCGCTTCAGGTGAAAGATGTTCATTTGTTGAGGCGGCTTTATTTAAATCAAGCGGCTGTGTGGTCATTTCATCGTTGTGTGGCCACATGTGGTAGACAAAATTTTAACCACCCAATAGCCCCAACATCAAACAACTGGATATTTTGGGGATGTTTGTATCGAATTGACATTATGGGGGTCTACAAGCACACCAAACCACGGACTATATACAGGATAGCGGGCGGCGATTCGAGAAGTGATTTTGTCATCCATTTTGTAGAGGGCAAAGAACACGTCGTCGTGCGTTACTTTCAATGGCACTTGTTACGTAAAATTGACCAATTACTCAAAATAAGGGAAAACGAAGAGTTTTTTAACAAAGGAATTTGTTATTTTCAAAACAAACCATTAATGAAACAATAATAAAGAAATTTTCGGAAAAAAAATAATGAAAAAACTGAGGAAAATGTGAAAAATAAATAAATAAATGCAGCAAATAAATAGGCAGCGCATGTTGTAACATAAGATAAATGCATATTGGTATAAAATAATATAGAAATGATATGAATGAATGAAAAAAAATGAAAAAAAAGAATAATCAAAGAACGGATGGAGGTTGGGGGGGAATGGGGGAGGGGGATTGGGGAAGGGAAGAGAAGGGGATGGGAAGAGGGAGGGGGGGAGGGGACGTGGGGCATGGGAGGGGAATAGGGGGGGGAATGGGAGAGGAGGGGAAGGGGAGGGAGAGGGAGGAGGGGATGGAGGGGAAGGAAGGGAAGGGAGGGGAGGAGAGGAGAGGAGAGGAGGGAAGGGGAATGGGGAGGGGAATTGGGAGGGGAAGAGAGTGGAGGATGGGAGTGGGATGGGGAGGGGGAATGGGGAGAGGAGGGAAAGGGGAGGAGAGGTGATGGGAGAGGGAGGGAGGGGAGAGAATGGGGAGGGGAGGGATGGGAAGGGTGGGGAGGGGAGTGGAGGGGAAGGAGGAGCGGAGAGGAGGGAAGGGGAGGGGAGTGGGTGAGGGAAGGTTGAGAGGGAGGGGGAGGGAAGGGGAATTGGGGAGGGGGATGGGGAGGGGGAATGGCGATGGGAGCCGCGGAAAGTGCAGGAGTAGGGAGGGGGAATGAGGAGGGGAATGGGGAACTCAAGCGTTCATAGAATTGTAAAAGAATCACCTGCAGAAATAATATGAAAATAAGGAGAAATTTCCGAAAAAATAATGAAACAAACTGAGGATAAGTGAAATAATAACTAAATACAGTGAATAAATAGCAGCGCATGTTATAACATAAGATACATGCCTATTGATTAAATAACGATTTCAGGAATGCATGAAGGAAAGAATTAATGAATGGATTGAACGACTAAATCCAACTACCTCGAATAAGGTAATGATTAGGAAAAATGAATTAAAAATAACAAAGAAGACGGGAGAGGGAATGAGAGGGAAGAAGAAAAAGGCAAGACGGGAAAGGGAGAGGGAAGTGAAGGGGAAGGGGAAGGGGGAAATGGAAGGGGGAGGAAAGGGAAGTGGAAGCGAGGGGAAGGTAGAGGGAGGGGAGGGGGAAGTGAAAGAGGGGAGGGAGGTAGAGAGGGGAGGATAAATGAAGGGGAAGGGGAGGGAGGTAGAGGGGAGGGGAGGGGGAAGGGGTGGGAGAGTGGAGGGAGGGAAATTTTCCCTGTAAAATATTCACACAAATATTATAAACACAATTTTTTCACATAAATAATTTCTTTGGCAACCATTTAGTGTTTCAACCTTCATCACTATAATATTTGTATAACTGAACAAATTGCACTCCCAATATGCTACACCATTAAAGTAACCCAGCATTTAGATGTCTGTATCGCGACAATGAGATAATTATCACTGTGGATAATTTGTCGATGCATACCCCACAATTAATAAAATATAAGATTTTCTTTCAAATACAAGAAAATATTCAAAAGTTGCATTGACTTCGCATTGAATCAGTACGGGGACCTCTCATGTTCTTGCCCTTCTACAAAATGGCCGCTGGGATAGTTCCGGTTGATCAATCGCCCGCCTATTCAATTACGCGCGAGACCGCTATCCATGTATAAAGGTCAGGACCCAAACTGATAATTCCGTGCAATATGCAAAATGTCAGCGCACAGCACGGGGATACGACTGATTTTGAATGAGTTTCACCCCTGTTGGAAACCAACTGATGGCAAGCCTACAATAAACATGAGTAAGATATAGCAGAAAAGCCAATGCCCAAATGGACTTATCTGAAAGTTTATTCCAAAACGCACTTTGAGTGAAAGAAATTAAAATAAGTTCAAGAGTAGAAATGACAAAGTTCAACCTGGTAACAAAACAGCTGTGAAAAATCAATCCAGATTATTTCAAAGCAGAAAAGCAGAGTGAGCGTAAGATTGGAAAGAATCTCACAGACCCTGACAATGCAGATGACCAGGTGCGTCAACACGACCAGTTGCAAGGTGCTCAGATTTGCTGCTATGCTGGAAGTTGCTTCTGCCAGGTTTGGTTTTGTTTTTTTTTCCTCATGCTAGATTGAGATATGACTCCCCTTCACCAGGGGGAGGGAGTCATCTACTATAATTTGGCTAATGTTGTTTGTGGGTATGTATGTGGGTATGTACGCATAAGACTCCGCCAGTTCGAGCACATTGCGCCCAAATTTCACGTGATGAAAGGAGTGCGTGGGGATACCGGACGGGTTAGCCCATATTTTTGGACGAATCCGTTCAGAAATGACTGAGAAATCAACGAAATGTGCTCGGTGCTATGATAAATTACTATTTGTTTGTACCCCCCCACCGCCGTTACTAAGCGGCGGTATGGCGTGTGCGTTGCGGACGGGTGGTTACGTGTGGCAAACCATTGTTTGTACGCGTTACTATAGCGGCGCGTAGGCGTGGAGCCGTGCGAAGGGTGGTTACGCGTGGCAAAGGGCGATTACGCGTAAGACGCTATAGCGGTACGCAAATACTTCGGCTTTCTTATAGTGCAAACGGGTTGGGAAAGAAAGAAATGTTATGTCATTGCGCTTAGATTGTGTATGTATGGATACTATACGGGTTACCCCACGCCGAAGGGTTTGAAAAAAAAAATAGACGGAAAAATTACGGGTATGAAATTGACGTTGTTAATATTTAGAAAATAGAAACTATTATAGGCCTACCTACAGATATGCTACAAATACGCTGATAAAAAAATACGACTACGGGATGTTGTGGCCGGGGGGGGGGGGGGTGGGCATATTAGACATGGCGAGAACTTATATGGGAGTTTGAGGAGTTATGAGAAAAAATATGTGTGGGAAACGGGAACTACAGCTTACCCCGCGGGGAGTAGGCCTACTTTTGATTAAAAAAAGTACACGGAAATTATAAGGGGTAAATATTGAAGTTTTAATATAAAAAAAAACGAGAAACAATAACATATTCCGAAAGTTATACGGGATTATATGTTGACGTTTCCTTAGAATCGGTAACTATATGAGCTATGGGATATGATAGGTACGGGACTTTGAGGTATTAAAAGGATTAAAATCCAAAATGTCGACTCGGGGAAGTCCTAAAGTTCAGGGATACGGGTTTGGTGCCGCTCGCCCTGCATAGTGTGTCACTTCTGCAGTGATCGCCTTCAGTTCAGTGATCGCTCTTACCGTTCATCAACTAGGGGAGCCCGCGCGAAGTGCGGGCCTCCCGCTAGTCACTATAATCTCCGTATACTTAACCATTCAAGCCTGACTTATGCCTTTTCATTTTCTACGTTCGTATAGCAAAATACTACGATTACCACTGGAAGTTTTGACAACCCTGAGTGCGCACGCCCGTCAGGGGCAATGATCTAGCTAACATATCACTCTGGATCATTTTTGGTATGTCTTTCCACCGGGTGACTCCACGGGCGGGAGAGCGAACATCGGGACGCCCGGCTGGGCCGGCACAGCGGGCCCGGACGGGGGTGGGGGGTCGGGGGGTCAGGTTGAATGGTAAGTATACGGAGATTATGGTGATATGACTCTCCCGGGGGGAGAGGAAGGAAGATCACCTACATCTCCGAGTACGTTCCCATTCAAGCCCGATTTAATGCCACAGATTGCAACTGGTAGATTCAACCCGGATATCAGAGTGTTCGGGCCATAAGGCAAGCAGGCTATGGTGATTCTTGATTCTCGGGAGAGGTAAACTGTCACAATTTCACCAAAAAAATGGTTGCCCATTAGGGGTACTATTGTTATTTGAAAATTGGTCCCGTTAGGGGTCACTTCAGAAACCCTGGAACACGAGCACGGGTACCCAACAAACCCCGAGACCCCTGATTTTTAAAGAAAGACAACGGGATCGACAAAAATTCCAACAACCAGCATATAGTGAAGAACTTTCAACAGGTATGCTTATGGTAAAATACCGCCATTTTTCCAAAAATCCAAAACACAAACAAGTGTAAACAGAGCGTCGCAACAGTGGGCCAGAATCAAATGAAAGCTGGCAAAAATCAAAATTGCCGAATGTGGACTTTTTATGTTTTTGTTATGTCGTTAGGGAAAAAAAATCCAAAAGAACACGGTTATGTACAATATTATTTTTTTAAAGAAGTTTGTTAAAGGTGTCATATACGCCCGTAACATGAAAAAAGCGCCGTGGTGTTGCTCTAAAAAATGGATAATACTCACCAAATATGAAAACTTCCTGGTAGACGAGAGGAAGAATAACGGATCCCTTTTTAATTTGGCCTCTCTATTCTACCACATGATATAAACAATAGAAATATACTAATGAAAAAAATAACTGTGTAGATCATTTAAGGGGAAAAAAATCCCCTTTTTGACCAAAAAAATGCTCGAAATTAACTTTTTTGAAAAAAGATGATGAAGTTAGATTTCCGTTGAGGTCCCCGCTATGATTCTTATATCAACATTTTAATACAACCTATGCTTTCAATTAATATAATTTTTTTGCCCACATTTGCCCACTGCATATTGGAGGTATTTTAAACGCAACACACCTATGGCAAAAGGCCGTTTTAATGAACAATTCAACTTGCCGCAGACATCGCGCTGCGATGTATGCACTATTTATAGTCAGTACTATAAAATCAATATTCGTTAGAACATTCAGCAATTGAAGAGATTCTGATAGTTCTGGGGGTATATAATTAGCAGCAATCTGTGGAGGAAAACAATATCCCCCATCTGACAAGCATCTATAAAAGCGAAACACGTGTAACTTTAGCTCAAAAGCACATCATCGGGGGCAAAGTTATGTGAGGTTTGACGGAAAAATGTAATGCTTGTTCCTAGAGTATAAAATAAAGCAAAGGAAAAAATCGTGAAAACAGAAAGGTCTGCAGCTCTTTCTGCCTTCAAGTTTGTAAAGTAAATGAAAAAAAGTAATACTTTCAGCAAGAAAAGCAGTCCAATTCATATGTAGGATTAGACGTATTTGAAATACGGGCGAATGGTTATTAATGAAACGTACGTGAGGGGAGGGGTAAACTTATCTCAAAGTATACGTATGAAAAAAAGCGATTGTGATGAGTGGGAAAAATTCTTTAATTCGAGGGGGTCAAAAGGTTACGGACAATTTGTACGTAAGGAAAAATGACGCGAAAATAGGACGCCCCAATCACCTGTTATAAAGGAACTGCACTGGTTACCTATGTAGCACAGGATGGTCTTTAAAAAATTGTTCATGTTTATCGCCGCAACCAATTGATGTGGCCCTTCTTACATCTCAGATTATTCGTCTGCCATATAACCAAACTCGTGATTTCCGAGGCTACAAACAGGTCTTGTACTCTCTGTACCACGGATGTTGAGATCATGGGGATACCGTCTTTGTCTTTGCTGCTCCATTTCTTTGGAATCGACTTCCAGACTTGATTAAATCAGCTTCCTCACTGAATTCTTTAAATCCATGCCTTAGACATTCATCATGAGTTCTGACTCTAGGGTTCATTTGATTGTGATTACTTTTGTTACATATGGTACTTGAATCATGTAAGAACTGATGGCTTTTTTAATTCTAACCGGCACTGTTCACCTTTTATTTTGTCTTGTCTGGCCAGTGCTGGTGATCAGACAAACCTATCATGTCTTTCATTTTGCTGGTTTAATATTTGTAATTATGTTTGTTCTAATATGACTGCTTGTATTTTGGTTTGCATGATGTGTCGCTGCGCAATGAGCATTCTTTTTGATCTGGATCCCGGCCGCACAATAAGTTTGCTTTTATATTATGATATATTATCAAATGTGAATCACTTTGTGATGCGAAAACAGTTTCCCAAGTCTCATAATCAAGGTCTTATGCCTTTATAGGTTTTAATTTCTCAAGACATTAG
>JAMKCH010041406.1:0-22916 GCA_023653785.1 Ophioderma brevispina
CCCGCTCGGCGCTTCCAAATCATCCAAAATTCTACAAAAATTGATCACGAGAATAGATAGTACAAGTTGATAAATTTAAATACAATTTGATATTCACTCAGAGCCCTAATATTAGGGAATATTGCTCTCGATACAGCTATTTATGTACTTGTTTCCGGCAGAATTTCTACGCGAAGAGCCATCTTTTTTTTTGATTTGGCTTGGCCTCCCCAATATAGTCCGTCGGGTATAGGGCCCCACTTTTTGCAAATTATTGTGCCATATCCCTAAAGGCCTTTTCAGAATTTTACCCAGAACGAAAACAGTGTAACCACACCACAATAAGTCCGACAATAAAAGAAATATTACCAGTCCAATATCAGCTAATACCAAGTTATAAGCCCCAATTGCACCCAGGTAAAACTGAATCATTTCTGTTTGCCTACCTTTCGATTTTATTTAACAGTCCTGATTCTTCGGCTAGTTTTCCTTAATTTTGAATACTGCAAGTTGTTTAAAAATATATTGAACAATTTGTCGAGTCCCGATTATGGGCGGCATTTTCAATTTAAAACTAGCTTGGGACAGTGCATGCATGGCCTTAGTTTTAGTACACTAACACTAATGTTTCTTTTATTTTTATGACTTGATTTCTAATTTATTGCAGCTTATTGATCTAGGCCTTAATACAATATTTTATACGTTAACAAAATCGACATGTATGCCAATATTACTTTTAGCTACTTTATTTCATAAACAGGGGCATTCACTTACTAAGGACCCCCAATAATCCCAGCAGCTACAGCCTTTAGGCATATGGCTCGCAAATACGCCAAGATGAGCTTCGTTAAAAAGTTGTTAACACAACAAATAACCATAATATCTCTTCATGATATGCCCGATTATTATACAACCAAGAGAGCATAAGAATCGCCACCTAACCTGATGAAAAGTCATAAAAATAGTTTAAAAGAGTAAGGGTATTTTGTTAAGCTTTGCCGAGGAAATGATGTAATGTGTCATGTAGAGTGATGTGAATTTCTGTAAAACACTTCGAAAAACACGCCAAGAATTAAGCTCATTAAAAGTTGCTAACACTAAAAAAACCCATATATTCCTGTCCAGGATATCTCCGCTCATTTAAACACAACAAAAAAAAAACAGCGAAATGATCGCCACTAAGGGTGATAAAAAGGTCCTAAAGTAGTTGAAAATAAGATTTTTAAGCATTTACCAAGCAAATTACGTAGTTCTTCTATGTAAACAAACGGGCTGCTAAAGTGACAGCGGCCGCGTGCGGCGCTATGCCCCTTTTTCGGCCCCATACGCTTGCGGTTCGATTAGCGATAAACTTATTAGTAGTCTTCTATTTTGTAAACAAACGGGCTTCGAAAGTGACAGCGGCCGCGTGCGGCGCTATTGCCCCTTTTTCGGCCCCATGACGCATTGCGGTTCCGATTAGCGATAAACCTTAATTCCAACTATGGCAATCCGTTTTTAATGATTCGTGTTGTTTTCAATTTTTTTCCTGACTTCCCGATTAGGAACTCCGCATTCCATGCCAATATTGACTTCCTGGGCTCCAGCCCTTAGTCGAGTCTGGTCCAGGTATGTCTTAATAATCTGAAGCGCGTATAAAAGCGTATGCCCTTTGAAGGTGCATTCATTGCTATACGCAGGACCGTCCTGCCAGTTTATTTTTGTGAAGTCTATACGGCAATACCACCGTTGGTGGCGCGATTGTGGCCCTGTTGTTATTTGGGTCTCTGCCCGTGGCCAGAAATCCTATAGCGCCGAAAGGGGCGCTAGAAGGCCCTACCTCGCGTTTTGAGTAACGCAGGTGAGCACGACCTTTCCTTGGCAGTTTCGAAGCCCCTGCGGTGTTTGGTTATTGTTAAGCGTCCCGCGATACGCTAATCTTACGCACCGGGGCAACTCGTCGTGCGTGTAAACAAAATAACACGAGTAACGAGGTATGGATTTGTACGACTACATGAGTTTTGTTGTGACTCATGCCGACTTTTGCTTTATGATTTTTAAGGCATACTATTGGCCAAAAGTAGGATGTTTTCTTTTTTCTGACATCACGTGTCTATTTAAAAGTTTATAACCAGGTTTTTTATTAAGTTTGAAGGTGGGTAGACACTCAACTTTTCAGGTATGCTTCGCGGCCCCGAAGTAGTGGCCTATGAACTTAAATTTTGATAAATTTGGCAGCCTGGGGTACTAAAATCTCATTTAGCTTCTGAGGTAAAAAATGGGAAACTTTATATGATTATCGGTAATCCCTTTTTTAAGAGGGATAAACAGCGATTTGCTAATCCAAAGCTCGAATAAAAGCATCAAATTCATATTTTTGTTACTGACATGATATGCGAACATAACATACAAGTGGTTTTGGCTTGAATCCGTGTATTCAAGACAAGGCAGTCTTTCTATCTGATTCTGTAATTTCTATACGTGCGTATCGAAATTCGACTTTGAAGATTTAAAAGCTTTCCCGGTGAATATCACAGATTTTCAAGCGTGATTTGTGCCCATGATCCAACACAGTTTGACCTCAACACAACATTGATCTTTGGTTGTATTCGGTCTTGGTGTAAACCACAATCAGCAGTTTATGCAGTTTTGAGAGACCGTCGCTGTATGTCTATATTGGCGGGAGACGGTAGTCAAAGTTTCCTCAAATACTTTTTGGTGTTTTAAGTGTTTTCTACATTTAACAGTTTAGAATCGTACACACTTAATAGCCCTTAGTTGTAAGTTAAAATCACGCATTTCCACATTTTTTCGATTCTCTCGCATTATCGCTGCAAAACCCTTTAATGTACGAATAAACGAACAATTTGATATTATAGTGTTGAGCCCCCCCAGATTTTTGAACCGACGGTTAAATTATAGTTGCCGGCAAAATTGTTCATTTGCGGACCCAATTTCAACACCCCCTAAACCTAACTCTGTAAGTAATTAGTAAATATTGCGTATCCACCTGGCGACTGCAATTGTTTCTATCAAATAACCTTATATTGAAATCTCTATGCATTGCTATTTTTTAAGGGTAAGCAAAACCATAGAAGCTGCAAAAACCCACATAAATAACATATTATTCTTTATGTTCCACACCTTCAAACCGGACGGACGAGGGACGATGTAGGCTTATATGAAAGAGATTTGCCAATTTTTACAAACACAACAAGTACTAATGCTACAATATTACATTCTTTCCACACAAAATGTAAAAGTAATAAACATGTATTTTTAAAAGTTTGCATGGAGACTATCATAAGAATTCATAGGCGTAATTCAAGCCAACATTCCAGTAGGTCTACACCCAAAAAAAATAGAAACTACATCAACATCCATGCAAATGTTCTAATCAAGGGGTGAAACGCAATGTCAAACCAGTTCGTGTTCCGTGCGGGGCGCTGACTTTTTGAATATTTGCTACGGAATAATTATCAGTTTGGGTGCTGTATACACACATAATGTCATTCGATACAAACATCCGCCCAAAATATTCAGTTTTTGGATGCGTAGGTGCTATTGTGGTGTTTAAAGTTTTTTCCTACCCATGGTCACACAACAACGAATGAAATGACCCATCATAGTCCGTCTTGATTTAAATAAACCGCCTCAATGAATCATCTTTTCACCTAAGCGGCCTAACCCCTAACGAAGTGAGTATCTGACACAAATGATCCAGGTAAGTATTTTTACAACCTGGCCACCTCTAACGTCATACATTAATTTGTATCAACTACCGATTAAGTGTATATGCAAAGCGGCAAACCACCGTACAGGTGGAAGAAGCGCGGCATCCATTGCTGTTTATTGTTTTGTCATCTAGGTTTTCTTTGTTGGTCGGCAAAACATGCGAGTCGGTGATTTTCTAAAGATTACTTAACGTTTTGCCTCCTCTATCTATATAGAACCTCTTTGGGTTCTAATCACACTCTTGTGTGTTTATTACGGCGAGAGAGCAATCGCGTTCGCAGCTGGCACGCGTCCAAATGCTTAGAGGGCATGTCGCGCTCAGCGCATGATCGTTTTGAGGAAATTTTTAACTCCAGCTAATACAACAGGTAGAGGCGAAGGCCGGTGCGCAAGCAAGTGCGCGTGCTTCGTCAATCGATTTGGCTACGGGCCTATCTAACGCTCGCGATTATAATATCTATGCCCTGTGGAATAGCTGAAATTATACGTGGCTATACGCAGGGCTGGGCAGCATCTGCTGCAAGGCCGCGGGCATGGTGGCCCGTCCCGTGTGGCCGGTAGGATCGTCACGTGTCGATCGACCTTAAAGCACATTTTATTGCCATTTTGAAGAGGATTGCCCCACCCCCAATTTTCAAAAATTCAAATTTTAATATTTGTGCACAGTTTACTTTGGTAATTGTCTTAGGAAACTCCTGTCGACCGAGAATCTAAAATGCGTATTTATCACACAATAAGCGCTTTGTAATTAAAAATTGGGATCCCAGATTGGACTTAACGGCAGAGCTGAAAGCCTACGTTTAGTCCGGTCCCTGATGAACATAATTGCCCACCCAACCGGTCGAGAAACTAACCTCACACAAACTTGCTTTTCCGACTATTAAAACAACTAATGATGGCGCTAGTTTCCTTCCTTCCCGGCTATTTCACATTGGAACGGCCGGTTCCGCGGCCGTGAATTATTATCGGGGATCCCCCATAATAATTATTCTGTAGAAAATTCCTTTGTTTGTGACACCATAGACCATTTTCGAGCTTAACCATTCACATGTATAGGTTACTAGCCATTACCAATGCAACCGTGTAAAGCTCTCAAGTTTTTAAAAATTGGGGGCGCTCTTCAAAAAATGTGCTAATATTGTTTAAGCCTATTCACCATGGCAAAAATTCTCTCTTTCGGCGGCTTCCCGCTGTTATTGAAGAAAAAATGAACCCCACACACCGAGATCAATGTGAATCTGGTGTAAATTCGGGGAAGGGGAGGGGGAAGCATGACCATCGCGATCGCTCGCCCGAAACATGGACCGTGATTTGCTTTTTAACATACGTACCAAGTTCCCCGATTTTTAAACCTCAAAGTGTGATTATAAGTGGAACATTTCGATTTTCATGCCAACCCTCCCGATTTGGTGTAGGGTAGTGTATTTTGGTAGGGAAATATGACGGGGGAATGCATTTTGTACCTGTACAGGGCTAAAATGTAACTAATTTCGGATTATCAATTTTATTAACCCCATAATAGGGGCCCACTGGTTATTATGTGTCGTCAAAAAAACCCGACAAAAAACTCATCCCTAACGATTTAAGAGGGCCCGACACATCGTCACTCACTCTTACAACGTGGTTAAGACAACGGGTCCCGATCTCGCGAGAATAGCTAGCTGCACACGAGACATCACATCGCCACCAACGGTGGTCCTGCGTATAGACTTCACAAAAATAATTACAGGACGGTCCTGCGTATAGACACTTCCGTCTTTGAAATAGACTAGCTCTTGGGTCGCGCCGGATGTTGATGCTGTTAGGATTGCATGTCCTCCACCCCCACCCCCCCCCCCCCCCACACACACACACACATATACTGGCATGGTTCATGTTGTTTATCGCCGTTGTAAGCAAAAAATGGTGCAAGATAGGCCTATTTCAAAGCGATCATAACATAACGGACCACCTGATAGAAGCTTGATAGATTATGTATGCGATACCCGCTCTTCCGCGTACCGTCCAAGTCTAAATTGTAAACGGGATGCTAGATCCCATTAGCTCAAATAAAACTGAGCGCCTCCTTCTAAAGCGCGGGAATTTTTATAAAACCCGAATAGGCCGTGTCAGATATGTCAGATCTGACATGGGGGTCCCAAAATGACCAAACCGCTCTACCTTTTTGAGAGGTGTTCACATACTCTATACAGTACATGCATACATACTAATAGTGACAGCATTTGGGAAGGTGTACACTCTTCTTCCAATACAATTTACAAATGAAGAGCGCCGCTCATTACTCTCACTACTAAATGGTGACGTCAAATTAGTGATACAGCTTGGGGAGATCTTGGAAATTCTGCAACGTGTGTTCATGACATTCGAGAGACTTTTTAAACCTCAGGTGGTCAAAATTATATGCGCAATGATAATGGGAAAATCGGGCCGGTATGGTCTCGGCTATCGGAAGCTGAAAACAGAATTTAAATAAGACTTTCCATTGTTGAGTGTTGGTGTTGTTTTTTTATGTTAGTAACGTTGCGCCATGAGTCAATCCCGGAAATTGAGGGTTGAAAAAGTACTCATAAATCATAGATTATGCGCGATATAATGTGACTAGTGAGATGATATCTCGCCAACGACACTATTTTTTACCGAAAGAAGTTTTGATCCATGAACTTCAATTATTACTCTACTCAAACCATGACAATATTCACTCATACAAGCAATTTGAAATTTCACCTTTGATGAGGACTATTTTTGGCTCTGACCCAAATAATCATAGATTATGCGCGATATAATGTGACTAGTGAGATGTACTATCTGTGTCGGTATTACTTAGATCATTCTTGAACCCACAGTGTCATCATTGCAAGGTGACATTTTTATTTTAATAAGGTGACAATGCAAATCTGCATGGCTATTTTCCGGCAGTGTAACCAAGTTTGAACTGGGAAAATGCAACATGGAGACTTGATTGCTGTCATAATTATATGCGTGGAACGTGCGGTCAAGCATTGTTTTCATGACACACAATGTACCACATATTTACTATTACTGCATTCGGTTTGTGTATACTTTAGGTAGGTCACCCAAATGTACTACACATGCGCGAATTGCCATCGTGTGACTAGCGTCGGGGACTTGTAAAATCTTCGATAACAAGGTTTCAATAGAGAAGGTTGTTTGTGCTCAGACTACTGGTGTCACCTGTCATTGCAGTTTGTGAATGATAGGCTCATTGATGAAAAACTCTGAAACTATATCTTTGTATATGCTGGAGGAGACTTAATGTACCTCCAGCTATCGTTACACACGCAGTCCCCAACCTTCGTTTCTTGTACTACTCTGTCAACACTGTCACCATGCAATTTATGACTTATCACATGAAATATCATTTGATCACAATCTTCCAGAGAGTACACAAAGTCATCATAATTTATAAGATGGTCGCATTGCAAAGTATTCACACGACTTGCCAAGAACCTCTTTCTTTCTCCTTTTTATTTCTTGGAATAATTGAGATTTACAAGTCCACCCAACCCATTATTTTGCATGCTCATGGGTACTACCAAGGTGGGAACTCCTTCCTGGGAAATTTGATGATATGGAGGGAAATTGATGATTTGGAGGGAAATTTTGACTTGCCAAAATACTACATATAAAAAATTGTGGAAATTTGGGTAAGGAAATGTGATTCGCTTCCTGAAAATACATTTTTCCAGCCCCGGGACTACTGCAATCTCACATATTGATAAAGATCCCAAAATGAGGGTAACACACCCTTAGTTTTTAAAAAAAAATTGAAACTTTCAACAGATAGGTTGTCAATTGCAATTGCCTCTGCAAGCCACTCATTTTGAATGAGGATTTTCACGTTTAAATCACGCTCAAAACTCAAAAGGACTTGGGTCTTTGGATAGGGTACCCATTTGAACACTCTGGTCCTCGATAGCGTATTCATTCTGACTATAGTATTCTGGTCTCATAATAGGGTTAACCTTCACAGAATCCTGGTAACATGGGTAGTTACCCAAGCAAATGTAAAAGTTACACTCCCAGTCGTCCAAACATTCCTGAGCGAGAGCAGCACTTAGGTATGTACGAACATAAAAGAATCAGTACTATACATCGTATTGATCTTAAATATTGTTTTAAGTAGCCAATACAACGAACCCCTACTATTCTCACGCCTTCTTACCGAGTCCGAATTTGTTTAAGTCCGAAGTCGTACTATGCCCTTAACGTCAATTGTTGACAACATTCAATTGCAAAAAAGACGGAGTAATCACTTCACGCTTTGAACAGGCAATTGCTGCGTGATTGTGTTTTTGACAGGCCTTTTTAAATTTTTAAAACAATTGCGAGATATGCTCAAAAATGCCCATCCAAACTTTCCCCCCGAACCAATCTTGAGTTATTTTGTGTTGTTTTTTGGCTTTACAAAGAGAATATTTGAACTTTCTCTCATTGCCTTTTAAACTTTCCCAGTTTTTTTTGTCTGTTGGTTTTCTTCTTTACTTAAAATAATTTCCAAAATTATTGAATTTGTCATTTATTTAGTGTATCAAAAAGCGTCATCTTATTGTCTAAATATTAACCATCTTATTAATTTGTACCTACGTTTTAACAAGCACCTAAACAAAGTGAATATCCATGGTATAATCCACCTGCTTGCAATGTAATAAATAAACCAAATTACAAATTTTACATTATTTACAAATCCTTTACTTTCATTTTGATATGTAGCTTAGGTAAGAGAGCATGACTCACTGCACTATACAACATCAGATTCAGATTTTAGTGCAAATTTTAAAGCACAGGCTCCATAGGCATTACGGAAGCTTTGCGCCTGCCATGACGTTATGACATATCATCTATCTTGGTACAAAAGAGCAGTTTATGGTATCAATGAGGATTTCCCACTGCAACTCTATTTCACAATAGATTATGGCAAACCCCACAAGAAAGAGTACTATCTCTCAGCTACAGCATTATGGTACATTGTACATGTACCGTAGTTAAAGGTGCAACGAGAGATTTTGAGGCACCCAAATGTTGTGTCATAATAGTAATTTCATATAGATTAGACACTCAATAGATTTCTTACCTTGTGTTTGGTTACAAAAACATCTCAAAAGAGAGAAAAAAAGTGATTTTGATTTGCTTATATGGCCATTTTCACAATCAGTGGTGTAACTTTCAGTTTTCAAATCAAATCAAATCAAATTTATTTCATCTCAACATAAAATATACAATATAATTATGCACGATAAGCAATAATGGCGAATTGAGATGAGGACACTGCTAAACGCATAGCGTGGAGTTGCAGTGCCCTTGAATTCAAAGGTTACAAACATAGATTGTATATACAAACATTTACCAGGAACTCAATAATATGAAATAACAAAAATACAAAAGAACATGTGAATTGCATTAAAATGTAATATTTATAATAATTGAACTTGTATAAGCTAGTACAATTGGGGAAATGGTCCTGGATTTAAAACAGGCAATAAACACGTGTACATATTTATGAACGACAGGACAAATACCAACAAATAACTAGACGGGACGAACAAGACAAACAAGAACAGACCGACTGTATATTTCCTATTTTCGAGAAATAAGCCAAAAGTTGAATGTAAGAAATGAAGTTATGGAGAGAGGTCATTGTTATAGAAACTGATGAGTGTATTTTTTAAGTTAGTTTTAAATGATGCAAAGGATGGAGAAATTTTAAGGTGAGCAGGTAGGTTTTTCCAAAGTAGGGGGCCTTGAGAACTAGGGGTGTTCCTGGCAAAAACAGTGTTTGTTTTCTTGATGAAAAAGTCTTGGCCATATCTTGTATTATAGTGATGAGAGGGCATGTCAATGTTAAAAAAAGTCGTCAGGAATGAGGTCAGTAGGGAGGAGATCATGATGAAATCGGAACATAAAGATGGCAAGCTGTAAGTTTTTAGATTCATCAATCTTCAGGAGTTTTTGCAGTGATTAAAAGGGGGTCAGTATGAGCAAGCCAAATAGATTAGTGCATGTTCTAATATTCTTTTTGAATTAAAAAGCGAGTCAAGATGGCATTGTGGGAATCCGCCCATTCTTGCCCCATATCCGTTTTGACACTTCATGATATGTAATCTCACATAATTGACTAATAATTTCAAATATATTTGCTGTGTAACTCTCCTATATTGGGGCTAGCTCAGCATCAGCTTAACAAACCTCCATACTTTTTTCTTTGGCTTTGGGGGCCATTTATGTGGTCCAAATTGGCACTTTTGGTTGAACCCCAATAATCACCTTTTCTCAACGCCTGTTAACTTTTCCTGCATTGAATTCCCGACATTTTTGTTTTAATATATGTATAGCAAGTGGTCAACTATAATCCTATTTTGGTTTCCACATTTTCCTTGCTTTCGCATTTCGGAGACAGGGGTCGTTGCCATTCAGCGTTTCGGAGGTTGACATTTTCCGTTAACTAATGATGCCTATTTATAACAACGTTACTCCTTATTATTTAATAAGAATTCTCTGTTTTTTGGTGTATTGCACAACTACAGTATTACTTGCATTTAGTTGCAAAAGAAGTTGATCCTTCACCTCTTTAAGATTTTGTGCGCAACTCAAATTCAATGTTAACTTTTTCTATGTTAACATTTTCGTCACTTCCGCAACATGCCCTGGAGTGTTTTATTTTTTAAAGAGATACAATGACCACATGTTTTGAACTCCTCTTTAAATGTTGAACATGCATTAAAATCTACTTGAATCAAGTTTGTAAAAAAAATGCACCAAACATTTTTCAATTATACAACACTGTATCCTTCCGTAGCACACTGTCACCTCCGAAACACATTTGTCACTTCCGAAACCATTTATTAAATTCTCAGCTTTACTTCTATTAGAAATCTCTTGCTGCTGATACCGTCTGTTGTAGTGATTAGATTGATGCTCATCAGATGGATGACACTCGCCAAGGTGCTGCACATCAACTTTAAAATTTCCCTGAGACTGAATTTTTTTGTCTCGGAGATGACATAATTTTGTTAACAATGTAAATTGCTCTTTTTTTTTTTTTTTAATTTTTTAGGTTTTTTCTTTTTTTAATTTTAAACCTGGAAAGAACATATTCAATTAATCAAAAATGACTCTATAACATCCAGATTTGATAAATTTGACTCTTACCAGTGGTAATTCCTCGTGTTTATTGTTTATTAAGTTTTTGGTGGCCATTTTGAATAGACATGCCAGACACATACATGTCTTTGTTGTGACAGAATGTGCCTTTAATTGTTTGTGTTTTCCTAAATTAATGAATTTCCTTAATCTCTCATTAAGATAATAAAATAGGTATAAATGCTTTGACCAAACAACATGTTGTGCCATGTTTAGAGAATAACCCACGAATCATGTTGTTTCGGAGGTACATTTTTTAAACATGCGTATACAACATTTTGGCATGCCTTAGCTTGTGTGCTATTATTTATTCAAAGTAACAGTTTTAACACAACAAATATTTTTCTTATAACTAATTAGCACTATTTCTGCAGGGTCATTCCATGCCAAAAAAGAGTTCACATACTCTTGAGTTTTGCCATGACTGCCTTGCTTGGGGATTAATTCTAAGCTGAGATCACCAACAAATCCTGTATTCCATTCGTTCTCATAGAAGGGTTCATCAAAATTTCACACCTCTCATCAAATTCAGTCTTTGCATTTGCATAAAATAAAACAAAGTAATCATTTTAACACAATGTAAATCTTAAGCAACTAAATCAGCACAGGGATATTTACCCATGGTGTAACGAGAACAGTAATAACTTTGACATTTTTCCTTTAAAGTTCTCCTTGTACTGTGAAATATTTAACTTTCCCATTTTCAGGGGCACTCGCTGGCAGGACCACTGCTGCTTGGGTCTTAAAATAACAATGTATTTCCTGCATGCCTTTGACAGTAATTTCATCACTGACCCCCATTGTAGAAATGGTAAATGTGCCTATACCTACATTTTGTGATATTATGTTGCTTTAATGTTTTTTGACCCTTACTTTTGAGTTGACTCCAAGTTTGACGCTTGAGAATTCTAAACCTTTTTAATTACTCTGTGCCTACATGTAGATACAGGCCAAAAAAGGTGACCCAATTGAAAAAGTCACTAAAATTAATCAAACTTGACAGGACGGATGCATAGCATATGTCCCAGAGACCTCTAGTTTTCTTGTATGAGTTTAATTGTACGTACAAGTTAATAATTGACTTATTTAACGTATTTTGTAATTTTGTTTGTTGCTACTTTAGCGTCATATTGTAAATGTGTTAGATATCAAAATTCAAATCAATTTTTTCATCTCAACATAAAAATATCATATAATTATGACACGATAAGCAATAATGCGAATGAGATGGGACATGATCAAAACGCATAGCGGGGAGTGCAGAGTGCCCCTGAATTCAAAGGTTACAAACACTAGATTGTTATATAACAAACTTTACCAGGAATCATATCTGAAATAACACAAAATACAAAAGAACATCGTGAATTGCATTAAAATGTAATATTTATAATAATGAACATTGGATAGCTGTACAATTGGGTGAAATGGTCCTGGATTTAAAAACAGGCAATAAAACAGTGACATATTATGAAACGACCACAGGACAATAATACATACAAAAACTAGACGGCGACGAAACAAGACAAACAAGAACAAGACCGACTGAATTTCCTATATAGAGAAAATAAGCAAAAGTGATGTAAGAAATGAAGGTATGGAGAGGAGAGGTCAATCGTTAGCGAAAACTGATGAGTGTAGTTTTGAAAGTTAGTTTTAAATGATTGCAAAAAGGGCTGTGAGGAAATTTATCGGTGAGCGGGGAGGTTTTTCCCAAAGTGGGGGCCTTGAGCACTAATGTGGGGTTCCTGGCAGAAAAACAGGTGTTTGGTTTCTTGATGAAAAAGTCTTGGCATTACTGTATTATAGTGCTGAGAGGGCATGTCAATGTTAAAAAGTCGTCAGAATGATGGTCAGTAGGGAGGAGATCCTGATGGAATCGGAACATAAAGATTGCCAAGCTGTGTAGTTTGTAGATATCATAAATCTTCAGAGTTTTTTGAGTGCATTGAACAAAGGGGGTCAGGATGAGAAGCCAATAGCAGTAGTGCAGTTCTAATAATTCTTTTTTTGAAGTAAAAGAGCGAGTCCAAGATTGGACATTGTGGGAATCGGCCATCTCATTGCCCCATATCAGTTTGACACTTCATGATATGTATCTAAATAAATCTGAATGAAGACATTTCAAATATATTTTGCTGGTGGAACTATCCTATATTCGGGGCTAGCTCAGCTAGCTTCACAAACCTCCTACTTTTTTCTTTGGTGGTCGGCCATTTATTGTGGTAAAATGGCACTTTTGGTTTGTACCCCAAATTACATTTACCTTTTCTCAAAGACTGCTACTTTTCCCTCTGCATTGAATTCCCAGTTTTTGTTTTAATCTTATTATAGACAAGGTCCAATCTATAATGCTATTTTGTTTCCACAGTTTCTTGCTTCGCATTGAATTTCCGGATACAAGTCGTTGCAATTCAGCGTTTCGGAGGTGACGGTGAAATTTTCCGTTAACAATGTGACTATATTTATAACAAACTGTTACTCCTTTATTCTTTAATAAGAATTCTCTGTTTTTTGGTTGTATTCAACAACATCTACCAGTATGACTTGCATTTAGTTGCAAAAGAAGTTTGCTCCTTACTCTTAAGATTTTGTGCGCAATTCAAAGTCAATGTCTAACTTTTCTACGTTAAAATTTAGTCCACTTACGCAACCAATGAACTGAGAGTTGTTTATTTTTTAAAAGAACGATACAATGACCATGTTTTGAAATTCTTTAAATGTTGAACATGCCTTTTTTTTTAACTCTACGTGAAGACAAGTTTTGTAAAAATGCACCACCAAACATATTTCAAATTATTACCACACTGTGTACCTTCCGTAAGCACCTGTCACCTCCGAAACACATTTGCCACTTCCGAACAGGTAAGTAAATATCTCACGCATTTTTTACTTGCTTAATAGAAATCTCTGCTGATGATACCTCTGTTCTAGTGATTAGTAGTGATGATCATCATGATAGTGAGACACTCGCCCAGGTGCTGCACAAGTCAAACTTTAAAATTTCCCGGGACTGAATTTTTTGGTCTGGAGATGAATAATTGGTTCATAACAATGTAAAAGTGCTAATTTTTGGAGCTTGGGAATGGCATTAATGTGTGTGAATGGTGATTGTTTACCTTGTGAAAGAAAATATTCAAATGAAAAAGAATTAAACTACAGATTTGATAAATTTGACTAATTTACCAGGTATTCGTTGTTATTTGTGCTTTTTGGCCATTTTAATAGACACTGCCAGAACATAACTGTCTTTGTGACAGTTAATGTGCATGAATGGTTGTTGTTTAATAAATTATGATTTCCCTTAAAATTCTTAAGCTACTAAATACGGTATACGCTTTGACCAAACCACATGTTGTGCATGTTTTAGCAGAAAATAACCCAACTAATCCATTGTGGTTTCGGACGGGACATTTTTGTAAACATGGCGTATACAACATTATTGCAAGGCCTTAGTTTGTGTTGTTTGACTATTAATTATTCAAAAGTAACCAAGTTTTAAACACAACAAATATTTTCTTATAACTAATTGCACTATTCTGACAGGGTAATTCCATGCCAAAACAATAGTTTCACATAATTTGAGTATTTGCCCTGACTGCTTGGGGGATTAAATCTAACGTGAGATCACCAACGGAAATCCATGTATTCCATTCGGTCTCATAGCATGGTTCATCAAAATTCACACCTCTCGCAAAATTCAGTCATTTGCATTTGCAAATTATAAAACAAAGTATATTTTAACCAAATGTAGATCGCACTTTAAGCAACTAATCAGCACAGGGCTATTTACCCATGTTCGTCTGTTTGTAAACTGGAGAACAGTAAAACTTTGACATTTTTCTTTAAAACTTCTCATTTGTACTGTGAACTATTTAAAAATTTCCCATGGTCAGGGGCACTCTGGCAGGGACCACTGACTTTGCTGTAGGGTCTTTCTTGAAAATAAAAATGTATTTCGCCATGACTGTTGCAGTAATCAACCGACCCATGTAGAAAATGGTAAATGTCCCTAGACCTAAAGTTTGTGAATTATGTCTGCTTAATAGTTTTTGACCTACTATTTGAGATTGACTCCACATTTTGACTCTTGCAGAATTCTACCCTTTATGAAAATTACTGCTGGGCTGACATGTATGATACAGGCCAAAAATAAAAAAAATGGTGACCCATGGGAAAAAGTCACTAAAATTAACCAAACCTTGACAGGACGGATGCATGATTGTACCAGAGACCTCTAGTTTTCTGCATGAGTTTAATTGTACGTACAAAGATATAATTGGGATTATCGTAAGTATGTTTAATTTTGTTTTGTGCTTGCTTCATTATTTAAATTGTTAGAGTATTACATTTCAGTTGACCCCACAAAATGAAAAAAACTTTACTATTTTAAAGTGCATGGTCTACTTGCAGGGCAAATCAGACAATGACTTGGTACTGCAACCGGGTATGTTGGAACAGCTAGCTAGGGCAAAGGGCCAATACCAACAAATTTGATTTTAGAAATGCTCATCAGATGCAAAAGAATTATACATCATTCCAGTTGATAGTGGAAAGCCTATACTTTTCGGGTAGGTGGATTCGGTCTATGAGGGGGATTCGTATAAATAACTTTAGGTCAGTATTTGTGGTATGATGTGCGTTATAGCTGTGATAGCCAACCCTGAGCAGTTGCGCCATCTCACCAGTCCCAATCAAATCGTCAAGCCATACCCTACCCAAAAAAACTGCCTAATAAGCAGTCAATAAGCAGTCGATAGGCAGTCGAACACATTCAACTGTATTATAAGCAGTCAAAGCAATTTAATAATAGTCGAAGTCTCATGTAGTATAATAAAATAGGCAGTCGATCTTTGAAAAATAAAGCTTAGGCGAAAACAATTAGAAATTAGCCTTCATAGTCAGAAATCCAAACTAGGCAGTCAGTATTTGAAAATTAGGCGTTTGAAGACATAAATAAGCAGTTATATTGAAGGCTTAAATAAGCAGTAAACTAATTTGCCTCATTACATAGTCCAACAGACCACCAAACTGCCTATTTACAAATTGCTGAGATATACTGGCAGTTGAAAGTGTTGGGAGCAAATACCGCATTATGGTGGATATTTGGTTTCTTTTTCAAGCCTAAGTTTGCTGTATTATGTGTTTGTGGATCACAATTGTTGACAGGCACTTACAGGATAATGTAATTAGGTTATAGATACACCAATATGCATTATGTTGGCTCAAATCTATAACAGTAATGCAAACCGGCTGAATTTTGCAGGTTATAGGCTAGGCCAATTGCATTTAAACTTTATTAGGCTATATTAACACTGTACCAGGGTATCCGTGTATTTGGTGTGAATTAGAGCATGTATGTTTGCAAATGTACATATAGACTCTTCAATCTTAAAGGGGGGGGGGGGGCAATTTGTGATCCCGTACAGCCTGATCATGACCCTGTATAAATTAAGGGGACTGATGTACACCTCTTGAAAACCCAATTTGGCAGTTGGAATTTTGGTACAAAACTACTTAGTCATTGATGGGTACATCAAATGACCAATAAACAGCTAGGGAAAAAAATGAAATTCTGTTAACATTGCTACCAATTTAAAGCGTGCTTGACCTATATTTTGGTATTAATTTATTGTGTTCTCTACTTGATACGAAAGCCTGCAGTGCACGTATGCCTTATCAAAGTACCGTTGGAAACAATCTTGTGGTTTTTTGTGACAGAAGTAGTACATGCATATTGCAAGCTATTCATATTGGTGCTAATATTGAGGTAAAGCCATTAAAACTGGTTTTGTTTATTATTAGATGAGGTGACATCAATGTTACAAACACAAGTTAGCCACTGGTTCTACTGAATGTTAGAGGTGCGATAATAATAAATGCCATACAGTTGTACAGCATTCAATTGCCTTATCACGCCCGATTGAAGCATGTGATATTTTAAAAAGCACAGCCTGAGGTGATCACGCATACTTGCCGGACAGGCTTGTTCGTTGCCGGCGTGAACGTCACGTCACCTCATCTATATTTGAGAATAAATATATTTGAGGGCTTCAAATTCAGGACGACAGGAGAAAAAATACATGCTTTTAACATTCAATACATCGATAATACTTTCAGGTAATCAGGGTGGGGGCGTCAGGCGTTAACCAGGATTTTTTTTTGACGGGGGGACGGAATTTTTTTTAAAAAGGGGACCTTTTTTGACCATTTTTTAGGGGAAAAAAACTCCTATTTTTCTGCCTTTTTAAGCTCTTTTTGAGGGGTTTGGGACTTGGGGGGCTCCATGTGTTTAGGCTCAGAGCATGGGGAAATCCCAAAGACGATTGGAACATTGCACATTTATCAAATGAGCGGTTTCGCATGAAATTCTCCCAACGAAAAATTGCAAACCTCTTTCCCAAGGACTTTTTCCATAAAATTTGGGCTCATTAATTTAGAACATAAATACACTTTATATGCCGGATGAAAAAAACACCGGTAGTAAAAGTTACTCAGTACGATTAAGGGGCAAACCAAGTTTTTTTGATAGCGGTTTAGTTTTTAAAACTGGCATGCAAAAACACATTGGTCAACATGGTATCCCCTATACACACTAAGCCGGTAAGACAGGATTCAAACAGCTTTCAAATTGTCATTTTGAGAAAGAAGAAAACTGAAAAAAGGGGGGGGGGGTGGGGTTGTTCTTGAGGGGCTCCAGTCCACGGTGTTCTCACATAGCGCCCCAGCTGTCTGTTAGGGGCGCCGGACAGGGTACAATACCCCGGGGATATGCAGCTGACCAGTGTGTCTTCCCAGGGAATTCAACTGCTGATCAGCTACCGCAGGGAAATTAGAATTTTGGTATTATATTGACGAAACGAAACAGACTCGGTGCACATCTTGGTTTATTCCGTCAGAGATAAAATGTATGATAAGGAATAATAAGCGTGTATCAATGGCCGTGCAATGAGGATATTCGTTTCGACGAATATAATAAGCCAGGAATGCGGCGAGAATCCGAGAGAATCCATTCTCGCAAACTGATTTGCGTGAATTAAAGTTGATTCTCGTAAAACTTTATAACTTAACACAGAAGCGTTAGAGCGGTAAAATTTGTTTTGGGGGAATCAAGACTGATTCGCGCACACAGCGACGGAAATTCTGCATGAGTATGGTTCCACTCGGGCTCTTCATCGGGGGTTGTTGAGCCTCGGTGAACACTCGGTACCAGTGAGTGGTGGTGTGTTGGCTGGCGGGACGCGGCCTAGAGACTTGGTTATATGCCACTGCCAGCAAACCACGGGTTGCCATCAATGATGTAACCCCGAACCTACTTGGTCGTTGCTCGCGCTCGATCAAGGCGGGAGTCACGGTGTAGATAATGTGATGCCGCTGGGGTTATCACTAAGCTTCCACACTCACCGCTCCCCCGTATTTGTTCACGCCCGGCCTCTCGGGGGGATACCTCGATCAGTTCACACATGCTACGCCAGACCCGCAAGGGTCTAGCGTGGTGAGCGGGGGTGCAACCTGAGTGGATCCCGATGCGTCCCAGATGGCAACGGCCAGCTCTCCGCTACCCTATAGGCAATCTAGAATATAGAGCTTTGGAGATGTTAGTGGACTGCTTAAATAGGGCTTCTTCCGATAGGCAGTCGAGCTGCTTATATAGGGCTTCGTAGGATAAGGCAGCGACTGCTTAAAATCGGGCTTGTAGGTAGGCTAGGCAGTCGACTGCTTATTTAGAGTTAGATGGCAGTACAAAGCATTTGGTGTCCCCACAATTTTGTATTGTAAATTGCCTCACAATTGTTTCAATTACAAAGTCAGTGCACTGTTATCAAAAGCGAAAGAATCTATATTTTAGTGCCTATGGGACTAAACATGTTTAAGACCACTGCCACAAAGTAATGACTGGACGAACAACGTAACGTAACTTTATTTGAAGTTGGCCAGTTTCTTTCAACCAATTTCTTTGTATTGCGAGGAAGAAATCAAGATTTTTCTGGATATTTCTGTCCCCGATTTTGAGTAATGGACGAAATCCCAACTCTGCCCTAACCTTACCATCAACTGGGCAATTACTATAGAAATCTACTCCAAGTACAATCAAACACAAAATAAAAACAAGAAAAAGTGAGGAAGGGGGTAATTTTAGTATAACTTTAAGGGTCCCAAACCTTTGAGAGGCATCATTTTTTTTTTATCCGGTCATGCAATTGGAGCATTTAAAAACTCTTCAGGCAGAAAATACTTCATGTTAGTGATCCCTAGAGAAATTAAAGGGATCACCATTGAAGCTTAGTTTACAGGTAACATAATCAATTGATCAATGGCAGTGGCCACGTATCAACAAAATGAAAGCAGGTATGCGCGGCCGGACTGTTCGAATTTCGCAGATGTCTCATAGAAGCATTCATTGGTTTTGAGTCAGACCAAAGACGAATTTTGCTCAGTCATAAACTTTTGACAGGCTGTATAAGAATAGAACTGATTTTTTGGTGATCTTAATTGTGACCTTTGGAAATCAGGAGAAAGCTAGATGCATGGGCAAAAATGAAAGGCAGAATCAAAGCATGGTGAACTTCACGGTTTTGGCATGGAATCAAGGGCATGGATTGACCCTGCAGCATCTTTGTTTTTATTTTATTTTGTTAAACAAGGTAGCACACATCACATCTTTTAAGAACACAACTTGCTCATGAATATGGTAATCATGGGATATGAGTTAAATAAAGACTCCAACAAAACTGGTAAATCAGGGAAATTGGAAAACACATGACATGAAATGAGCTTTGAAATGGAAAAAAAAAGACACGTAAAATATGACAATTCCAAGTTCTAATGTCTGCGGAATGCAGAAGAATAAACCTTTCTATGTTGCCCAAAATGATATTTTTTTCACAAATCATGGCCAACGTAAAATAGCGTCCACACAAAGATTTGTGTGTTTTTATTGCAATGTTTTTTTAGTTAACACTGCTCGAGAAGTGACCACACCAAGTGATTTTTTTATTTTTTTATATTACAGCTTGTTCAAGTATAACTATGGGCCTGCAACCTATTTGTAATTACAGTGTCTGCATGCTTTCTTGGTTCAACCTAAGGAATTCTTCTTTGTTAAATAGAATGAATATGCTGTTTAAAATGCAAAATTGTATAACAGCTCTTGTTTATAATCAACACAGGTCATAAAAACAATGTGGTAACATCTTTGTCACCTCCGAAACAAACGGACTGTTTGTATTGCAAAGTTCTAAGAATTTATACGTGCAAATCCTTTTCTTAAAAACGTGGTAATTTGTCAGGAAAGTAGTACCATTTGAAGAAAACTTTGCACAAGGAGTCTCACAACAAAGTTGTTCTTGCAACATAGTTAATACGAATTATTACAGTATATGTACCTAGATTTTGTTGTGGTGACACCTTGTGAATGAAGTCTGTCTGTATTCTCCTCCTTAATTGGAATGAATGAATATGTTGTTGCATTGCAAAATTAGAGTCAGGTTCTCAGACTATATCAACAAAAGACATGGTAACATCTTTGTCATTCCAAACATGACATGTTAACTGTACTACCGAAACGACTGCAAGTGTAAGTAAAATTCAACTTTGTTAAGAATTTACAGATTTTTCTGCAATTTGTGGAAAGGAAGTAAACATCATTGAAGAGATTTAGTACAGGGAGCATGTTGGGGATTGGCTCATGAAAGACAATTTAAAAATTAAAAATTGTGAGTTGATATGAGATTTTCTGATCAAAATTGCTCTGCCCTTCCAAATATTTATGAAGTCAACAAGGACGTGTCAAAAGCAGTTGGTATTTTGAACTACATATACTTTGAAATAAAAAATAGTATCTCTTTTGCTGAAAATTATGTTACAATTTTGGAAAAATTGGCTTTTCACAAAAAATGATTTTTTGGCTCACAATTACCCAATATACCACAATATTTCAAAAATACACATATTTTTGTAAAATAGATTAAGCCCCAAAACAGTAATTAATTCAAAATGTGATCATTTGTGAGTACTTTTTAGTGAAAGATTACAAATAAAAAGTACTTTAAATTTTGAACCCCAAGGGTACCAAAGTACCACCACTGATTGTGAAACATGACAAGATCAATATAAAACATGGGCCTGAATTTCGTATTTGCTCTATACGAATAGAGAAATTTCACAATTTTGTACCAAAGAAAACATTTCTCAGCTTCTTATCCTTTCAGTTGGGGATATTTTTGATGGAACGCTTTAAATCAGGGTAAAATCAGTATACATTTGATCTTTAGGGACACCTGATATGTGAAACTCTCGTTGCACCTTTAATGATAGAACTTTCACCAAATCACAGCCCAAACTTTTGCTACATCACCCCCGTCCGGTGGCACACCTACAGCTCAAAGGCGTGGGAGAGCGTTGGGTCTAGTGGTTAGGGTGCTTGCCTGTGGCGCCAAATTACCAAACAAAAAAAAATACCGGGTTCGAAATCCCGGTGGGGTCAATTTATGGGTTTTATCGGGTGATCAATTCTGGATTTTTTAATCTGTATACGAGCTATTGATTAAATCAGAATACCGCTCTCTCCATGGTTCACTTGGAAATTGGGTGAACCATGAATCATGAAAGCATCCCGTCCTTCGGGAGGGGACGTTAAGGCCCGTCGGTCCCGGTACAGAGAGTCCACACTGTTTACAGTTACGTCGCGTCAGTGTCGAATAAGAGTAGGGTGTAATTAACCCGCTGACTGTTCCCAATCAGCCCCAGTCTCAAAAAAATGCAGGCCATGTTAGGAGCGTCCGTATCATATATACAAGCGGCCCCGGATCAGCGTACTCAGTTGAATAAATCCTACACCACCACAAGCCATATACTAATGATCTTTGTGGACACGTTAAGAAGAAGAAGCTCAAAGGCTTGTACAGGTAACATCGACTTACTATTATTACATATAAAATACTATTAGCTTCTAATAAATGAACTTAGTTTATACAACATACAGGAATCGAGGATGGAATACTCCATTGCAACATGCATTCATGCAAAGGCAAACCAAACACAAATCATGCACCATGCATTTAAACTATAACTCAAACACACTGCAAAACAGCATCCATTGTAACAGATCAGGTTTGTGTAACATGAGTACAATATGGTAATTACAATTCAAATTCACATTTGGCCAAAACCAACTATCCACATACAAACCAATGCAACAGTTGCCATTTTAAATCGTGTAAACTTTTTCTCAAACAAACAGGCAATCCACCGCCCTTTCAACTTAAGGAAATAACTTCAAAGTTATGCAAAAATAAAATAAAACAAATAAACAAATCTGGCAAACCTCAACCTGCAAACATGTAATGCAAAAATGCAAAAAAATAACTGCCATTAATTCTTCATATGCATAGCATATATTCTGATCACTTTTCTTGTACATATTTCCTCATATCATTGACAAATTGGTTTTACTGTATGAACCCTATACAGCTTAATTTACAGAAACTACGGGATTTATTGGGGTAAAATTTACAATGCTGTTAAATTTCCAGTAAAGTTAAGCGTATCAGTAATCAGGGGGTGTACTGGAAGTGAAAACCCTCCCTGTTGCCGCAGCACTCAGGAATGGTGTCTGAACAACGTTTTGATGAAACGGTCCAAGTATCGCTTGCGCCACTCTGGGTGTGTCTGGACAAACCGTACCGAACACTGAGGCCTCAATAGGCAGTCGACAAGCAGTTCGCATAGGCATTCTTTTTAGCAGTTCAAGTTCAAGTACGTCGACAATAGATTTTCATATGCCCCCCCCCCCAGTTACATATATGTTTATAGGCCTTCGAGGGCTTATGAGAAGCCTTTAGAAGGTCTATAGGCAGTCGTTAGGTAGGTCTTCACAACAGGCCAATGGGTAACATGCAAATTAGCTAAGCCCTCATTAGGGGACTGCCTATATGAAGATCTAAAATAAGCAGTCGACTGACCTATCCTACGAAGCCATATATAAGCAGTCGACTGCCTATCCTACGAATCCTATATAAGCAGTCGACTGCCTTATCAGACAAGCCCTATTTAAGCAGTCATAACAT
>JAMKCH010041407.1:0-37843 GCA_023653785.1 Ophioderma brevispina
CTAACTCAAAACCAACTCTCTATGGCAATGACACAACAGTTTCCAACCCACTAACTCACTAGGCAATATCAGAAAGTTCCCTTCACAGTTTCAGTAAGGATATCCTTTATTACAACTATCATTAACAGCTAAACTAGGATCCCTAACCTGACTAACTCTGTATGTGCAATGAACATCCTTTCTTAAGGGTGCACGAGAGATTTTTGAGGACCAAACATTGCTTTCATATGTATTTCATATAGAACTTAGACACTCATCTATTTCCTTACCGTGTATTTTACCTCAGAATTTCTTAAAAGAGAGAAGGGTGATTTTTGATTTGCTTATATTTCAATATAAAACTGCCCGAATCGTATTGCTCCTATACGAATTAGAAAGTTCACAATTTTTGAAAGAAACAATTCTCCGCTTAGCCTTTTAGGGTTGGGATATTTTTTGATAGAAAGCTTTACATCAGGGCAAAAATCGTACTTTTGATTTTTTTTAAATTTTTTGAAAAAAAGCGACACCGCCGATTTTGTAAAACCTCTCTTGCACACCTTTAAGCACCTTACATTATAATATCTGAAGACAGCTCTTACATTAATAACCGTTTCACACTCTCTCCAGGGGGTGCAGGCAATGAGCTGCCATAGGCTCCACTGCAAATTGGCTGTAGATGAAGACATCTCCATCCGAGCTAGTCCATGGGATTAGACGTTGTGGACTGGCTCAAGGGTAAAGCTCCGCATCTGACAATACCTGTTCGCTTGTCGCATGGGTAAGGCTTTCCGGTGAAACAAAGAAAAATGTGAGGTTGTGGTTGTCTTCAATCTCTAATAATCCTAGAATAATGGAAAGTAAAAACCCCTGTTTTAGGTATGAAGCAGTTATGTAAAAAAAGGGTAAATATCGCATACCATGTATTGTACTAACATTCGACTGCTGTCTGGACTAGCTCTCATTTATGTAAAGGTATTAAAAGAGCAACAAGGGGGTGATAGTTGCCTATGGCCAGTTTCTATTGTACAGTTGGGTAGCAAATTAATTCTTTAATTGTAGCCTTTTGTTACCTATTTAAAATGATGGTGATTGGGGTCCAATGACAGTAGCACCTTTGCCTAAAAGTCTAAACCATGATGGAATTGAGTATATTGAAAACAGTTAGTAGGCATTGTCTCCCAAAGTTTTTTTTTTACTTGAACCTGACTTTTTTAAATTTATCACAAAATTAGTAATTTTCAAGCATGTACACAAAGGGAATGCATGCATTCATGTAGTTAGACTCACACAGGCGCACCCACACAAGCTCTCTCTCTCTTTCACTCCACAAACATGGACATACGCATTCCTCTTTTTCCTCCCTCAAACCACCCACCCACTTACCAACACACACTAACTGCCATCTTCTCCCTCTCTCTGTCCACCTCTGTCCCGTCTCTCTCTCCTCTTCTCTCTCTCTCTCTCTCTCTCCCTCTCTCCTCCTCTCTTTCTCCTTCCTAATTATCTGCTACCTTTGATCAAGTAACAACAAACTGGTACAAAACAGAAACATCGTTTACTTCACTGCAGATTTGGTATCTTGAGCCCTCCCTGTCCATCTTGGTGACACAGCTCCAGTATCAGTGAGTGAGAACTTGCTGACGACACTCGCTTCAAACCAACCAGCAGCCTCGGTACAGTTGGTAGTGTGGGATGAACAGTAAGCATGTGATTCAGCCGCCGCCCCGTTCACATCCATGGCCCAACGCATATGTGTCTAGGAAGAGACTGGAGAGTGGCAATTTGTATCATCAGATTTGCATCAAATTTGATAAGCCACTGCATTCTAATTTGTGAGATAGTGAATCAAAATATCGTGCTTGGTGCAAATTTTCACTTACTTTGATGAAACACTGCATTGTGTACAATATTTTTTTCTTAAGTTTACATCTTCCAAGTTCCACCCAGCAGTATATGGCTGGTTTAACTTGCTAAAAAAAAGGTTAGATTCCTATATGTTTAAGGTTTTATTGATTCATAGCATTCAAAGGTTGACCGTACCTACCTCTCCCCACACCCGCCCCACGATAACATATCCCAATGGACTACCTATGGCGAATGCCGCCAACTCTATAATAGAGGATGAAATTATATGTAAACAACATCTTGTACACAAGTTTAAATATTAATTAAGAGTGTTAGCAGTCCATGGTTTGTAACAACCAGTTGTGTTCATTATGCCAGTGGGCAAATGATACTTTAGTTCCTATTGATCCACAAGCATCCCTTCATATGGTCTCTCAGGAAAAACTTTCCTTCTCCTTGAATATGTGATTCACTTCTCCCATTTGTATTTTTCCACTAATAATTACACATATATCTTTGAAATCCCAGTCATGAGCCCACAACGTTTTTAACTTGTCTGTTTCTTTTCTCATCTCTTCGTTCTACTACCACTGCAATTTCTTTCCAGAAATATGTCTATTTTTCATTTTTCTCCTGCTTGCCTTTAAAAATCCTAACAGAACCAGACCATATACTGTGAGTACAAAGGATGCCATGCCCTGTGGGTATCCCATTCATTATTCTAATTCAGAGTTCTTTTGCACACTACTTCCAAATATACGAACTTGAATGAAATATTCATAAATGTAACTTGTTGCAAAAAGGTCACATGCAAGCTGTTGTCAGTATCTAAATAATGAAATTTGGGTGTGTCAAAAATAAATACAAATGAAGTTGACAACATGTGGCATCTCATTCAGATAACTCAACAGTTCTCATCGTGGCTTTATGTCCATTTTAACAGCTGGGAGTCCAGAGGAATTCTTTGATCAGCATAATCCAAACAACAAAACAAACATTCGATGTTGACATAAACATTAAAAAGTTCAGAAATGGGCAAGTAATATCTCATTACCTCTGAGAAAATTGCTTTTCCCAGAAAGGTCTTTTTTTAAATGTTTTTTTTTTTGGGGGATACCTATTGGTTAACTAACTGACCTTTTTTGGCCTCACCAGTCATTGTCTAACATTTATTTTTTTCAATATATCATTTGAAAATAATTCCTTAATTTTGTTTGCTCGTATCCACAAGTCATTGGTGAAGTGGCTTTGTGGTGGTGTTTAGGATTTGATCAGCAAGTGTGCTTATCCGTGGCCGCGTGTATCCATGATACGGCGCTCCTAACATGGCCCGCTCATTTGAGCTGGGGGCGATTTGGAACAGTCAGGGGTTTTACACCCTGCTCTTATTCGACACTGACTGCTGATGTACATGTACATTGTGGCTCTCTGTACACGGGACCGACGGCTTAACGTCCCCTCCGAGATCGGGATGCTTCATGTTCCATTTGCCCAATTCCAAGTGAACCATGGAGGAGATCGGTAATTCTGTTATTTAATCAATAGCTGGTCTACGATCAAATCCAGAATTGGTAGTACCCGAAGAAATCCCAGCAAGTGCCACGACCCCACCGGGATTCGAACCCGGGATTTTTGGATTGTAATTTGGCTCAGAGGCAGCACCCTAACCGCTAGCCACGCTCTCCCACAATAACAAGTTTGGTACAATTTCTAGTAAATCTGAAAGTATGCTTGAGCTAGTTCCATACAATGACATCACAGTCTTAACACGCTGAGTCACTAACCTGCTTATCTACTGGCATCTAAGCACTAATTTGAGTGGTTCATTGGCAGGTAGTATTACATAATGAACGATCAGAGATCCTGTAACATGTTGTACGTGACTTGCGCGTGTTGCATAAGGGGGACTTTATTAGAGGGAAGCAATTTATTAGAGACAATATTAAATTGTGCCTTTTTGAAGTCTTACCTTCAGGCAAGTAATCGCTTGCTCTCCCGTAGCATCTGATTTGCATACGCACTGACCGTTATCATCGCAACCTGCATCTTCAGTGATTCCATCAAAGTTGCATCCACAAGAAATACGCCAGTGTAGTCAAATTGTAAAAAACTGGGCAGACAATCCCTGATGAAGTTTTAAATCCGGTTTTGTCCCTGCTAATGGGGGGGCCGGATTCACCTTACATTCACAGCAATACTGCTGTGTTAAAGATTTATTGGAGCAAAAATAATTGACCGATGCCCTTCCTAACATCAATGTGCTGGATGGCCCCAGTTTGTTGCCCCAGAACCTGCGTCCCCTTATAGGTTGATCTTTCTTTTTAGTTCTACCATTTAACCAGCCTAACCGCCTTTTGTTAGAAACCCAATGGTGGTTGATGGTTTTTATCTGCCACAACCTGCCGTGGGACAGGTAATACTGGTTACCAGGATACAAGCATCCCTCAATAAACCTGACCCCTCAGGAAAATGTGTGAGATATTTTTTCTCTAATACGCAAAAGCTGTTTCAATAAAATATTATCCCATTCCAAACAGCTGATTCTTCCATGAAGCACTGCATAGCTACTATCGGACATAACAGACCTATCCGTTGCGTGAATGCAAGAAGGTCGGAAGTACAATAGCGTCATGTGATACATTGTGTGCTGTCATGTATTAGGAATAACTAATTTCATCTTTCCTGAGTCAGTGGCTCTTGAAATATTCTTCAGATGACAGTCACCTGAAAACCGTTCAAAAACCACAGACCAAGACTAAAAAGCATGGTTGATTGGATTTCTTGACCTAATGACACCTATTGCACTTAACACCTTCTTCTTACATGATGATAGGTATTTGATAAAACCTGTAGGCCTCTCGGTCTTTTCCCACGTGTCTAGCATTACAGAGAGCATTGGGATAGGTATTGAAGCAATACATCACAGTACACCTATAACTGGCACACTTGGGGAGGACTCGTCTTTGCACATCTCAACTGGCACAGTATGTACTGGCCACAGTGTGTACTGTGGCAGTAGCTCCCAGAGGGTGTATGATTCCATCCCACAATGCAACCAGTTTTGGGGGGAAATTTTAACTCATAAGGTCATGTGATCCCACCAAAATCCTATTCTTACACAGAAAACCCTAACTTTACACTCATTTTATCCCCCAACCACTAGTACTTAAAGATTTTTTTACATGATCAATGAATGTTTTGTAAGGTCCTTAAATTTTTTTTATCCCTAAAAGGCAAGCTGTTTACCCTGGTAGAATGAAAAGAAGATCTACCTACAAGGGCGTCACCCCCTGGAGAGCTATTGGCGGCCATCCAACACTGCCTGCCTGTATGGTGGCATGGTTGCCCAAAGGCTAGGCCCACCGCGAAAAACTGTGGATTGGTGTCAGGAAGGGCTTCCGGTCAATTATCTTTTGGCTCCAATAAATCCTCGCCCAGCAGTATTGCTGAGAGATTAATCCGGCCACCCCCGTTAAGGGGACAAAACGGGATTTTAAACTTTGTTTAACTAAAACTAACTAACCTAAGTACTGACATGTGTTTTTTATTACATTGGGGCACTTTTATTCATAATATCAAAAAGAAAACACTCTGGGCCTATCAGCACTTAGATTTCACTTGGGTAATGACAAAAATATGACCCTTTGTCATACCACTCTCAATTTTGATGGAATAACGTTTGGCATTACTTTGCTCTGGTCCCTAACATATCCAAAATACTTACCCAAAGTACACTTGTCACAGTTTAAACCCCGACAACCCCGGGTTTACGTTACATGCCCTGTATCATCACAGTTGGTTGTCCAAGGAGTATCTGCCTCACCTGTACACGCTTGACATCCATGACCTGCGATTAAGGCAAAGTGGAATCTGTGATTAAAAACCTAGGAATTGACAGTGACTCATTACAGTGGTGACACCCCTGGGTGCCACCATTGGGAGCATTTATTTTTTCAAAAATAAAATTTGAACAGTTAAGAATTCTTTCAGACTCTTGAGTCCTTGACGTAGCCAAAGTTGACTGAAAGTATTACTGATGAATTCACTGCGTCACGTGCACAGATGATTGATTTTTCCCAGCTCAAGACTCGCCATGCCATGTCTTAAGTCAACAGACTTAGCACCCGGTGTTGCTGGTTTCCCGCTGCATGCTGGTGGCTGTTGTTAGGTCCTGTAGTTTGATTGAAGCTCTTGCAATATTCGCAACCACGTAAAGCTCCAAACGAGCATGATGAACTAACATATGAAAATTGCTTACACGTAAATCGGGAGACTGTCACAGGCTGAGGCCTTGTGGAATCCAAACCAACATACGCCACATCATTTGATAGGTTTTATTTCCCATGGTTTATTATATTGTTACATTTATTATTTTGTTGTGCATTGTCACCTTTAATTAAGTGATTACCCCAAAATTGAAACATTGCGATTGTCTTTAACCCTGCCATGCAACATGATTGATCCCGAGCATTATTAGAGACCATCTTTTGTTCAGGTTCTACCTTGGTCACACACTAATTACATTTCACAGAGACTAACCGGCCTACGAGCACAGTGGCCATGTATACTGTGCATGCATTTCCCCCTTTAGGTTTATGTTCCTCCCGAGGGTTTGTACAACAAATGGTGGAGAATCTGATAAATTCCTTTAAAGGCAACTCTGTTAACCACTGCCTGATGGATTCTGTGTACTCCTTTCGTTGGCAAGTTTTCCCCAAAAATGGATATTAAAGGCTGACTCGGAGATATTAAAATATAATTTTTTTGTGTAGTAATTAAAAATAGTCACCTAGACTTAAAGTATAGTCTCCTAAAATGCTTATTCCAAAGTTGAGAAATGAATCGGCTTTTCTGTGTTTGATGCAGTAGACATTTAGGCACAGGATAACAGTTCAAGATACTGTGTTTAACAACATTTCCGGATCTGGAATTTAGAAAAAAGTGTGATTTTCTATATTAGTGGAGGAGCTAGGACGCAGGTCAAACACAATCGTTTACCCCTCACTACAGAAAAGGTTTGAGACAGAAAGACAACCTTTGGTATTTAGTATGGACTCTCTATCAACGCTAGGGTAGTAGAAGTACTCTCAATTGTGGTGTCACCTTTTTCAATAGGGGCAAATTTAAGTTTCCACAGGGGGCAAACTTTTAAAATGCTCCAATCATGTTGTACATGTAGTGCCATATTGTCCGTCTTGTCATAAGGATTTTCCAAAATGTATAGGTTGTACTCAACTATTACCAATGGTTTAGGAGTTATAGGGTAAAAATGGCTAAAATGGTAAAAAAAGTTCATTTCTAATTTGTACAGTGTCAAATCGGAAGTTGCTCCAATTTGTTGAAAATGATAGAAGTTGTTCATCTAGCTATGAGTCAAATAATGAATAGTTTGTACCATCTGCAATGTTAGAGTTTACCATGTTCTGGGACAAAATAGGTCTAGGTCAACATACCTCAATTGGTGTTGACCTTCTTTGTACCCTTATCTCCGTAAGTAATCATTTACATAATACAAACTAATACCTTTTTAAGTCCTCTACTCAGGCAGTAATTTGCAAGTGTTTAAATATAATCAGATTAACTTTAATGTTGACCCCTGTACATAATGAAATTGACCTTTTTTACCATTTTAGCCATTTTACCGTATAAACTCCAAACCCAATGGTCATAGGTGGTACAAACTATACCTTTTTGGAACCTTATGATTAGATGGACAATATGGCATACATTTCAACATGATCGGGCATTTTAAAAGCTTTTGACCCCGTGTCAACTTAAATTGGCCCCTATGGAAAAAGTGATACCACAATTGAGAGTACTACTACCTAGCATTGATGTAGAGGGTTCCATACTAACTCCCAAAGGTGTCAACCTTTTCTGTAGTGGGAGGTAAACGAACTCCTTAAATAATGCTCCTATGATATTCTGCTCCTCCTCTATATGAAGGACTTCGATTTGAGCTTATTTTTTTCACACAGGATGTAAGGACAAGCGTATGCATTATGCAAAAAACACGATTTTTTGAAAATTGAGTGCACCCTCATCGCAGTGGCGTAGCTAGCACGTTCGGGGCCCGTGGACCGAAACAACTGGGGCCCATGGGTATGCTCGAAAACTTGGTGATGGCGAGGCTATAATACTTTAGTTTTTTTTTTTGTGGTAATTGAAAGTAAATGGTGCAAAATTTTGTGCCCAGAACAAGACGTTGTAAAAAAAAAGAAAGTCCTCTAAACCTCTTCTTCGAGATTTGCCTTAATAAACATAACTTGTTATCAATCCTAATGCACATTTCTTCAGATTCCAAAATTGAGGTTGTTCTAACGGAACCCTGGACCAACATTTATTATATCGCGTATGTAAATCGAAGAAAACTGTTTACTCCAATAAAATACATCTAATGCCAAATGAATTAATAAGAGCTTACTAATACTTTGAAGAGCCCGACCCCGAAAATCTTGAAAATCCCGAAAAACCTCCAATCTCTTAGGGCCCTTTAATCCCCGGGCCCAATTCTCAATTTCTGCAGAAAATGTTAGACTTATAAATAGCAGTCAAGGCTGATGTGCCTTTGTGTCATACGGCAAGAAGGGGTCCCAAAATTTAAGAGAAACACAACAAGTCATCTTGGGGCCTTACAGGGTCACTGAATCCAACGCTAAATGAAGTGCTTTAGTCTTCAAGGCCCTCAGGCCTTTTTCTCCAAACTTGTTTATCTCTAGACGCTCGTGCCCCCTACTTCCTCATTTATAGAAAAACTAGGGCTAGACCTTAATAAGTAGTATTCAGGTCTGAATTTTACCATTATGTGTCCAATACTGCAAGAAGTGGATCCAACTTTATGAGAAAACAGAACAATCTTGGCCGCAGACACTGGTCACTGAATCTACGCTAAACGAAAGTATGTTTTAGTCCTTCAAGGGCGCCTCCACGGCCTTTTCTTTTCCTCCAATTTCAGGCCCCATTCCTCATTATTCTAGAAAAAAACTAGTGCTAACATAATGATTAGCCTCCAGGTTCTGGATTTGCCATTGGATCAATGTAGCCCGAATGGATTGAAAATTAAAGTAACAGAAACAAAAGAAAATGAAAATTAAGATAGCACTTCTCCCGTATTGGTATCAGCATTCTAGAGGGGGGCCCCGGATTGTTAATAACTAGATGAAGTATTAGAGCGTAATAGCATTGTAGGCCCTGTTTTGAAATTGCAAATCTTATCATTATTTGTTCTCCTTCCTCTCTCTTTCCCCCTCTTTTCCTCTCTCTTTTTCTTTTTCGCTCCTTTCTCCTCCCTTTCTTTCCCCTTCTCTCTTTTTTCTCCAATCTCTTGGGGGCCCTAATCTCTCGGGGCCCGTGGACTTTGTCCACCCTGTCCCTATGGTACTACGCACCCTGCTCATCGGGAAATCTCTGAGTCAGCTTTTAATAGAACAGCCTTATAAGGTCCTTCCACATATTTTCCCTTGAGAGTACCACCAGTAGCCAAGCCCAAATGCTCTTGCCTCTACATGCATCACATTTGGCCCCTATGACATTGGTCTTGCATTCACAGACACCATTGGTCTGATTACACGACAGCTGAACCGATCCAAGGGCATCACAAGTTGCATGCTGGAAGAAAAAATGTAATGAGTTCAATGTATTGGCTTGGTTTGTCCCATACTGCCTTAATATTAAATGGCAGGTGAAGTTGGATCACCAGGTCATCAGCCAAAAAGTTCGATAAAATATTGGGTATTGGGCCAGTCAGAGATCAGTATTTTTTCTTGGAAAGGGTGATAAAAACTCTGCAAAATCTGTGGTTTTTAATACAGGAAATATCCAAATCTGTTTTTAATACAGGAAAGCCAAAATCTGCTTTTATTACAGATCAGGACATCACCAAATCCAACTTTTGGAATTACAACTAATATTAAAGAGTAAAACACAATTGCAACTAATTTGACACCAGTCAATTGATTTTGTGCATATTTCTGGGAAAATCTTGAAAATGTGACGTGTTAACAGTATATCAAACCACAGGCAGCTTGGGCAAGGTTCTAATTGTAAAAAAGCCAAATGAGGGAAGGCGATTTTTTTTGGCAAAATGAGTTTTTTACAATTTTGAGCCTACTATGTAAAAATCAGCTGGAATATTTGAAAGAAAATTTCCATTGGTAAATATTTTTGACAGACATTGCCTATATTTCTTATTTCTTTATATTTCTCATATTTTTATGCCTTTTCTCAGTTGAACATTTTTTGAAAATCCACATTTCAGAATTTCAATACTCAGTGTGCAATGATCAATTGAGTGAAACAAAGCCTTCAAAGCAAAAAAGTCTATTGTTTTATTAATATTTTACAATTAACTCAAATTCCATCTCCAGCCCCCTCTCTGCTGATTTGATATCCACCTCACAAATGTTGTGTTGTTTTTTTAAAATAACAAATCAAAATCTGTATCTTGCAAATCATTGGTTTTTGGCTACCAATGGAAACAAACTTTTTTATTGGTCCCTGATAAAGTTACTTGTTCAACAGAACTATACATTTACCTAGATCCCTGGCCTTACTACCAACCTTAAAAAAACCTCCATTTACCCCCATCGCATCCGTTTCCGGTTTCGTAACCATAGTGTTGGCATCACAGGTGTCCACTGCTCGGCCTACCACAACCAGGTTTACATTTGCATTGTCCTCCATGAGAATCGCACTGCGTGTTGGGTTGGGTGCCAACAGATTCACAAGAACATGCTGCCAAGATAAAACAAATTAAGAGAGGCTTTACTCTACACTGTAGCAAAACTGGTAGAAACTTGGTAGCCTAAATCCTTTTACAAAAAAAGTATGTGTTAACCCGATTTGTTTCTGCCTATTAGATGATGCGATGAAACTATTATAATTTTCTGGTGGCAAGGCTGATGAGGTTTGAGCTTAAATCTTTGTAAGCTGAATTTCATTCGAGGGTTGACAAACAGAAGGACGTAGTTCCACTTTTTGGTGATTTTGAAGGTTTTGGTACCAAAAATATCGGTAACCCTACAGATTTTCCTGAAAACCATGAAGCCTTAACTCACGTCTAACTTCTATTGCCTATAAAGCAAAATCACACTTCACCACATCTCAATGGTGCACACTTATGTTTATAACCAGAAAGCCTAACCCTCCTGAGTTAATGACCCTTCTGATGTAACTGTATTTGGCCAAACAATGAGTTGAGGCCTCAGAGCTTGTCACAATTCCAGAATTCAACCGCTGGTTAGCTCCCTATCCCACTTTATTGATGATTCATTTCGTTTAAAACATTCCAAGTATGACTGCTTAACTCTGGATTGAAATATGTGTCAATCATAGGCATGATTGAAGATGTAACTCACAGATTAACCGTTTTCAGTTTACCCTTAGAAAGACGTAACTCAGGCGCTTAAAGGAATATTAAAGTATTTTTAATTTCTGCTATTCATAATTAAAAATTATTCTTTGTTTATTAAGTTTATATAAAGTTTGCTTACAGTACCCTATATGAGCTTTATGAGATGGTTACATTTTGAGTAATGAATAGATTTGCTTAGTAGTAACTATAAACATCACATTTCTCAAAGCAGTATTTTGGAGTTTTTACGACTTTTTGATTGTCAACCCTCGAATTGGGTTAATTTGAAATGAATACATGATGTAATCAGGCACTCAAAAATGCTGTATGAAAGCTCAGTTATTAATGTATGGAAAATATCTATTCTGCTGCAACAAGCAACATATATATAATATATATATTATATTGATCTTCATCTATACATATTAATTATCCATTTTCAAATTTATTGGGTTCTTCCAAGAATCAATATAAAATTTAAGATAACCGTGTGCTTCAAACACAAAGGGTATGTATTTTTTATCTACATAAAATTGTGAAGTTAATCTTAAAGACTTTCAATGCAAACAAAATGAAAAAAAAAAACAATAACCATATGGTATCAAAAAAGTATAACCCATATAGGGTTCCCACAATTAAAAAAGATAGCGACCATAATATTTTACAGTAACAACCAAACAAACTTTATTTGAGGCCTTATCCACAACATGGTAATGGTAAGGACCTTTCAGCCATATATTGGAAATCTTCAGAACACTAGTTACATCATATAAATGCACAAGAATCTAAGTGCAATAGCGCCATTGTCAGACAATTCCCTTTCAAAAACATACTGTATTATGCCAAGTCTTCATCAGTGGCTCTTGAAATGGTTCGTCAGGCGACACTGACTCACGGAAAGATAATTAAGAATCATCCTAATTACATGACAGCATACAGATGTACACATGGCAGCTATGCACTTATGACTTCTTGCATTCGCATGAAAAGTTCAGAAGGTGCTCATGCATAACACACTAGATTTCGCGGTTCTCTCTCTCGCTTTCGCGCTCGCTATATCAAAGAATATAAGCTGTGGGCCGCCCATGACCTTTGACCCTGGCACGTGACCCTTTGATCTCATCAACATATGAGGGATCGCAATGTGCACCTATGACAAAGTTTGGTTCCACTTGAACTTCAAGTTTTCAATTTAGATCATTTTAATTTACATTTTTTAAGCTAGCCCATTTTTTTCAACTACCCACATTACCTTTACCCTGTCACATGACCTTTGAACCTCATCAACATATGAGGGAGCCCATTTGGGCCCTATGACAGAAGTTTTGGTTCCAATTGAAGTTAAACTTTCAATTGAGGTCAATTTTAAAAAAACTTACAATTTTTGACACTCACATCCATTACAAACACACACACATACATACACACGCACAAACGGATTGCTAGTGGTCCTTGCCAGATATAGCTGGCGGCCCCACAAAAACACAATTCCTACCCCCAATACAAACTGGCAATGGTGTGTGAGGCAACTTACTGAGCATGGTACTGATTTTGATTATTTACAAAAATCACTTAACAGTGCCATTTTCACATACTACAGTGTATGTGTTTTGGCTAAATCAAATCACCAGAACAGATTTGGTTGGTGATGTTTTAAAAGGGACACGATCAGTATCAATTCATTTATAAATTTTAAAAAATCATCAAAATCAGGATTTTGCATGTTTAAGTATAGGGGTATCAGGCCATAACCTGGTAACCATAAAATAGATTTGCATACTAGTGGAGCGAATAGCCCAAAATATTGTTATGTTTTGTTTTTTCAAAAAAAAAGGTAAATTCTATTAAAATCACACCTTTTGCAGAAAAAATCACCCTCACCCCCTTAAAAAAATCCTGGTGATGAGCTTCTTATAGGATCCAGCATACCCTGCCAATGATTAGACCAAAAGCAACGATAAATAAGACAAAATTTGATTATTGTTATTTTTTGTTAGTCATACTGGCCATACAGACACTTACTTTTTTAAAACACAGAATGAATGGAGATTCTTATCTTTAAACACTGCTGTGTGTTCCTTTTGTCAATTTTTCAGACCTACCCGTATTCACTTTAGTTTTTCCTGCAAATTTCAAATTAAATTATAAATGACGATTTGTTGGATCACTGATAGTGTCTTAATTTGGAGAGGATGACATGCATTGAATCGGGCACTTGGTCAATAATCTTCCTGAAAAGATTCCTAGAAGGTAATATAGTTGGTGCATCCATTGGCAGAGACAGCTAAATAGGTTATAATAGTAAACAAACAAAATATCAGCCGGCAGGCAACACCGAATGCCTATGTAGAAAGAAGAGTCAGGGGATTCACGGATACCCCTCATTGAAACCCCTTGTAGCCATATTCAGATGAATTCATATCCTTTGAGGCGGTGCAATGTAAATGAAAGCACTTGGAAAGCCATTCATGGAATTGAGTAGTTTTCTGTGTGCTGTTAGGATTCGGGAAGGCATCTTTTTAGAGAGGCATTTGTGACCACATTGCCAGCATGTTTTCCCCGACCTTCCAAAACGTGAGGATTTTTTATATTTCTGAAACCGTTGGCCTAAAGTATAGTATAGTGCATAGTCTCCATGTTATTTGATTGCTCTTGAATTTTTTGAAATACGTTAATTTGTTATTACAACACAGTGGCGTATGGGGCAGGTGATAGTTATAACATCAAAACGCACCATCAGAATCAACGAAATTTTGGAAAATAACTTTTCTCGGAGTTAAATTAGTGAACCATAAACCAAAAATACACGTCGCGGTTCTCGAAACCGCTCTAAATCCCCTGGCGGGAGCGGGTTTACAAATTTTTAATTATATAATCAGCTGCAAATACCCCCCTTTTAAACCCCAAAATTCCCCTTAAACCCTCAACAACCCCCCTTAACAACTGGGCAACCCCCTTAAACTCGTGCAACCCACCTTAACCCACAACAAGCCCCCTTAAGCCCAGACACCCCCCCCCCTTAAAAACCCGTGACAACCCCTTTTAAACCCGGACAACCCACCTTAAAACCCCAACCCAACGAGCCCCTTAAGCCCAGACAACCCCCCTTCCCTTTAAACCCGGACAACCCCTTTAAACTCCAAACAACCCACCTAACCCCAACAATCCCCTTAACCCAACAAACCCCCCTTAAAGCTGACAAACCCCCTTAAACGGAAACCCACCCACCTTAAAACCCAACAATCCCCCTTAAAGCCCAGACCACCCAAGTTTCCTTCTTTAAACCCGGACACCCATTTAAACCCAAACAAACCCACCTTAACCCCAACAATCCCCCTTTTCTAAACCCAACAACCCCTTTAAGTGGACAACCCCCCCTTAACCCCGGACAATCCCCCTTAAACTGGACAACCCCCCTTAAACCTGGGACAACCCCTATTTTTTTTTTTAAACTCGTGCAAACCCACCTTAAACCACAACAAGCCCCCTAAGCCCGGTACAACCCCCCCTTAAACCCGTGACAACCCCTTTAAACTTTTTTTTTCCGGGACAACCCCTTTAAACCCGGAACAAACCCACCTTAAACCCCAAAACAAGTCCTTTAAGTACAACAACCCCCTTAACTCCCGGACAACCCCCTTTAAACCCAGACAACCCACCTAAACCCAACAATCCACCTTAAACCCCAACAATCCCACTTAAACCAAAACCCCCTTAAAGCTGGACAACCCACCCTTAAACGGACAACCCCCTTAAACCTGGACGAACACCCCCCTTAAACCTGGACTTAAACCCCCTTAAACCTGGACAACCCCCCTAAACTCGTGCTTTTAATTTATATATAACCTTAAACCACTGAATCAAGCCCCCTGTATTTTTTTTATTTTTTTTTTTTAAGCCAAGACACCCACGCCCCCCTGGAAACCCGGAACAAACCCTTCTTTATAACCTGGACAACTACACCTTAAACCCCAACAATCCCCTTAAGTCCAGACAACACCCATTAAACCCTGACAACCCCCTTTTTTAAACCCAGACAACCCACCTTAAACCCCACAATCCCCCTTTAACCCTAACAAACCCCTTAATTCATATTTTGCTTGGACAAACCCCCTTTAAACCCAGACAACCCCACTTAAAACCTGGGACAACCCCCCTTTTTAAACCCTGCAACCCCACTTAAACTCGTTTTGCAACCACCTTAAACCACAAAACAAAGCCCCCTCCACTATAAGCCCCAGAAAACCCCCTGAACCCGGGCAACCCTCCTTAAACCCGGAAAACCACCTTAAACCCCAACAATCCCATTCCTTTAGTCCGGACAACCCCCTAAAACCCGGACACCCCCTTTATTTAAACCCAGACAACCCACATTAAACCCAAACAACCCACCCTTAAACCCCACCAATCCCCTTTAACAACAACCCCCTTAAGCTGGACAACCCCCCTTAAACCCGGATCAACCCCCCTTAAACCCTGGACAACCCCCCTTCTTAAACTCGTGCCAACCCCCCTTAAACCACAACAAGCCCCATTTAAGCCCACCAGGACACAACCCCCCCTTAAACCCGGACAACCCCTTTAAACCCGGACAACCCACCGTAAAACCCAACAACCCCCGTAATAAGTCCAGACCCCCCAAACCCCCGGAAACCCGGAACAAACCCCCGTTTTAAACCCAGACAAGTCCACCTAAACCCCAACAAGCCCCCTTTCTTTAAACCCAACAAACCCCCTTCTTTTAAAGCTGGGACACCCCACCCCCTTAAAACAAGACAACCCCCCTTAAACCAGATAAACAACCCCCTTAACCCGGACAACCACCCTAAAACCAATCACGGCTGGGAGCGGGAGTACCATAATTCCCCACCCCCTCCATCAGCTTCATCCAAATTCAGACTTATGGATCTTCAGTAGTTTGTTCACAAATTTTTGGGTGAAAAATACCCAAATTTAAGCCCAAAATATGCAAATTAAGCATTTAATAGCAATCATGTGCCACCAAACCTATTTTTTCAACGCGAGGAGAGTGATGTTTTTATGAGGAGTGACGAGAGTGAGAGTACTGATTTCCCCACCCCTCCACCAAGTTTCATCAAAATCGGACTTATTTCTCTTCAGATAGTTTTTCACAAAGCTTTTTGGGTAAAAATCACCCCAAATAACTCATTAATTTATGACAAATTAGGTACCTAATTAGGCATATGCCAAGCCTTTCATAGAGTAATCAGCTGAGGTCATGGCAGTCGTCGAGTGACCCACCAAGTTAACATCACCATAACCCTTAGGGGTCTCATTTATCGCCGTGCAAAGTTGTGTTGGAAAATACCCACCAAATGAACTCATTAATTATTGAAAATTAGGTACCTAATTAGCAAGGCCACGACCATATTCTAATCAGATGAAGGGATGGCAGTCGGATTCCCACCCACCAGTGACATCACATAACCCTTAGGGTTCCTGTTATAGCGTTCACAAGATTGTGGTTCGGACGGCCGGCCGACGCCGACGCCTTGACCGATAGCATAATACCCGTCTGCTTTTCAAGCAAGGGGTATAAAAATGAGAGCTCGAGGATCACGAAATGTACATTTAATAATTTTTTTTAGACAGACTCTAGACTTGAATTCCCCAATTCCAAAAATCCTATTACGTGCCAATGAGTTATAGGCCTATTATTGACAAATCCAATCCGGCAAAGTGGTGGTCAGAATTGATCCGCCATTATTGGGGCTTCTAAACCCAAACCTACCAAATTTCTTTTTTCATGTCAATACCACGCTTGGGTACGTGCAATTCAAAATCCACGCTCAATCTGCACATTTAGGTGAATTCTAGTTGGATTTGTCCGGCTATGGCTACCAGTGAGGTGTTGGAACATACAAAACCTGGGGGATCCAGCTCAAAACCTTTGTAATCCCTGTGTATGTCTGTACCACCACTTGAATACGTACAAATCCACATGCACTATGTGGCGAAGTCATATTGGATGTCCCAACTATGCTGCCAGTGAGGTGCTTGGAACGTGCAAAAACCGGATTGGTGAGTACGCAATGCGACAGCTATACTGGTTGGGGTTGTGAGCTTTTTGATTGCACTACCTGCAGCATAGGTCTTCCCCATTTTTTTTTTTTGTTTATCAGGGATAGGTGTACAGGCAAGGGTCTTCTCAACCAGGGTTATAGCCTGACCAACTTGAGTGCCGGGTAAATCCCCCTTTGGTTATAAGCTAATATTGCAATTTCTTGTACCGTGGTTTGATGCAATTTTAATAGCTTACTGATGGGGGCAAATTGAGCTGTGCCGGTTCCCTGACCCGTGTAGCTTTTTTTTATAACACTTGTTTCTCTACAATACCTATCCCACTGCCCATTACGTGTGAAAGAAAGAAATGTAGGTGTGGTGTGTGAGCCGTACCACGTATACAGGCAGCTACTCTCTAGGTCTACTAGCTTACTCTGCCACTGCCTGGCTTAGTAGACAAGTGAGGGCACATACACTTGTCGGTTTTGACCTTTTGTTTTTTTTTAATAAAAATACAGACGTTTTGATTTTCTATTTTATTGAGCATCTTCAAAAAAACCCATATTCATTTAAACCTAGGCGCACTCTGTATTCCAAAGTGGAAATTTGTACTAAAAGTATAACATTTGAATAGAATGAGAGCACTTTATATTTTGCGAAGTGCCTAAAGTTACTGTGTTAATGGTCACAGATGCGGTGCACTCTCTATCTATCACTTTTTTTTTTTTAAGAGAAAAAACATGGAGTGCTAGCCTGTCCTGAACATCTAAAAGGGTGAGTAGTAACTATGGCTCATACTTCCATTAGGCAACTGTGCTGTACGGTGTGAAAGCAAATGTGAAGTTCATGCAATCATTGCATTGTTTTAGATAGGCAGAAAAATTTGTGGCTGCTATATTTAAAATTTATGCACTCGGTGTGGGAAACATGTGTTGATACTCCAGGATTTCAGAAAATAAAACCTATTTTTTTCTTTCGAAATTAAAGGGGCAGGCCCAATCGTGGCCTAATCCCCGAAAATATTTGGAAAAATACATGTTGGACCGTGGTCACTAGCGCTATCCAGGCGTGAGAAATCTACACTCGATCACTTTTTTTAGGGGACTATGGGAAGTGGATACCAATGAGTGGTCAATGCATTTTCAGTTTCATAGCGGCCATTTTACTTATAAGTAGTTTTGTAAAGAGGGTAGGCCTCCCCTATATGCTGAGTTTAGCTTGTAATAATAGGTCTGCTAGTTTATGAATCCTGCTATTTTTGTTATTTTTTTTTTTTTTGTCCGACACCATCTTAAGATTATTTTAATTTCTTTTATAAATATTCTTTTGTTGTTAGGAAAACTTCCTTTTATTGGGTAAGGATATGTTTGTAACAAAAGTTGCAAATTGACCCCTTCCCTCATGTGACTCATTGGTTCATGATTGGCATTGCAATGCAGTTGGTGGCTTGGATTATGCAGATGATTTTTTTTTTTCTGTGCAGTAAGTAGGCCTTTATTCTTAAAATTGTTTGTTTTTGACCGTTAACTTCAGCCACACTTTAAACTTTACATTCTATTAGTATTATATGATTCAGAGATGCCACAGGAGGGACCTCCCGTCGGTTTTAATTAACGTTGGGGCACACAATGCTGAGTGGGGTGTTGCCGGTTCATTGAAAAACGGATCGAGGCGAGAAAACTCTGGCTCTTTAGAAATAATAGGCAGTCTGTTGTCAGAATGCTAGGTCTCGCTAGGTTGAGTAATGGTTTTCAACTTGAATGCACTTAAAACAATGGAACTGTTGAAGTGAATCTGGGCTAGAAGTAGCCCAAAGGTCCGGGGGGGGGAAATAATATTAAAAAAAAAATATGTAGTGGTCTGGGAGCGCCTAGGTTCTCAGCAAAGGTCCAAAAGAGGCAACCCAGGGGAGCGCTACAGAGCGGACCCCCTAGGCCTACAACTCACGTGGTCATAAACATATCTTTATTCTTATAAGATTCCTGCAAGAAGAAACATCTGATTACATATGGTAATTAGTGCAGGCAGCGTATTCTTATGGTAAGTTGATGGGCAAATAAAGTGGCATTGAGGATCCCAGCCTGTCCCCTAGACCGTCGTACTAAAATGTTGAGATTTTTATAATCAACCAGAACCGTTTAGCCTTAGTAATCCATCTGTTTTTGGCCCACCATTTTACGTGAAACTCGTCGCATCCGTAGAAAATATTTGCAATTTGGTATTTCTGTTCGTAATCGGACAGAAAATTTTTTCTTTTTATTTTTACTTTTTTATTTTTTAGGCCTAGGTGGACCGTGGAAACTGTTTATTGCAATTGCTCATAAGACAAAACCGCAAGATAGGGATCAGCTCAAATTTTTGAGAATCAGGCTGTTCTCAAGAATTAGGATAATGAAATAAAACAGAAGGGGATGCTGGAAATCACGAAAATGCACCTTAAATTCTATCAAGGGGTATTTTAATTTTGAACTATTATTTATAAATTTTTTTTTAGATAATTTTCACAGCCATGGTAGTAAGCAAAAAGTATTAATTTATATAGATATGATTATGACTAGACCCACCCAATATTCAGTTTACATGCTGTTATTTTCATTTTGTTTTGAAAACATAAGTTTAAATTGGATTTTAGAAAAAAAAATATGGCTCAAGCTACGGAGTGATTTGTCTTTGATTTGCATATTGAAAATATGAAATATTTGAGTGCCTTTATGTGCCATCAAATTAAAATGGGGTTTGTATTCTTAACACAGCTATATCCAATCATCTAACAATCCTAGTAATTGAATTAGTCGAATAGAAGGTTGGTTTTTAGAAAAACAACAGAGAGACATGAGAACATAAACGCAGTTTTATTTTTAAAACTGAAACATCTTTAAGTTATAAAGTCAGCCAAACACAAACACTTTTAAGGACCTTGACTCAAGTGCAAATTCAAAGAGTTTTTCAGGACTTGTGGAAAAGCCAAAAATATTTTTTGTAAATTCGCAAATTCAAGCAAGCTGGTGCTCAAAAGCGGATTAAATCCTGGTGTTGTTGAATTTGAATCTTCTACCTTGGTTCAATTGAGAAGGAAAATCTGGTGGTTTCGTGTTGATGGACTGCGATGGCAGCCCAACTCAGCTAGCAGGATCAAGCATGTTGTGAGTGCATCAAGGTCGTACATGCACCATTTCACTGGGGTGGGGACCGCTCTTTGAGTCAAGTGAACTGAATCCAAAAGATTACAGAAGATAAACATTAAATGATCATCTTATAGGATTATGTCGCATTTGGGCTTTAAGCACAATTGATAATTTGTAAAATGGAATGGACTAGAGGCCATTATTGAACCATTTTATCAAATATTTTTAAACTGGTACTCAATGTCAACTCTACTTTCAATTTGTATTAAAATTTTTTTGACAATTTTGATCCATAGTTTTTGGGACATTTTTAGATTGCAATTATTTTGGGCAATGATGAAGTGCAATATAAAAATGCAAGCTCCCCAAAACCAAATGTGCTTTGCCATCATGGATTGTTAAATGGGGTCAAAGGTCACCCACTCTCAGAGTTCAATCTGTGTACAACCCAGATGAGTCTTGGGGCAGCGGTTCTTCCTGATCTGTGAAGTTAATTAATCAATGGGTAAAAGAGCAGAGTCAATAAGTAATAATAATAATGGCATTTTTGGTAATCGACTGAGTATATGATGAATTTATGCCCATCTTTCAAATTTATCATCTACAAAAAAATACATTTAAAAATACATGAAAAATACTATTAGAAGTGGCAAAATATATACAGAGAAAAGAGTAAATTGTAGTATAATACAGTTTCAAGAGGTTCAAGCAAATGCTCTGAGTACAAATATGTCTTCAAGTTCTTCTTAAAGATATTTATAGTGCCTGAGTGTTTCACATAGTCAGGTAAGCTATTCCACAACTTAGGGGCTGCAACCTGAAAACTCCGCTGTCCCCATTGATGTTTCGCAGATTTGTCCTTGCAGAAGTCCTTTGCTTGAAAGCGTAGCCCACCGATGCTGGCACCTTGGTTGCACTAGTTCTGTTAAGTAACAAGGCGCCATTTCATGCAAGCTCTTGAAAAACAATAAGGCACATTTTGTATTTCAATCTCTGTTCTATTGGAACAGTGGTAGGTCAGCCAACACAGTGGTTATATGATCTGTTTTCTTTCTTGGATATGTGATAAATCCTGCAGCTTATTTGCAATCGTTGTAAGTGGTGAGAGTTGTGAGTTTAGTAATTCCATAGAGAAGTGATTGCTGGAGTCAAGCTCTGGATGTGACAATGCATGAATATAGTTTCAGCTGCGTCCTTGTAAATTTCCCGGATTTGCCAATAATTTTGGATTGAGTCAGAAGCAGCCTTTGTACTGCTGTCACATAAGTCCAGTGTTAATTGAATCAAACATGACCCCCAGATTCCGAACATTAGTAGCTGGCGGCATGTAGAATCTCCCACTCTAACATTTTGACATATTTGAACCTTTGCGATTTGCTGCTTAGATCCGAGTATCATAAATTCTGTCTTAGAGTCATTCAGCTTAGGAAATTTTGATTCATCCATGTTCTGATATGATCGACGCGCTTTCAATTCTCTGGAGCTCGAGCAACATCTGCCTGCACGGGTTGTACATATACATAAATCTGCGAAATCAGCTCATAGAAGGTAGTTCAGTTGTTTGCCGACGAAATGCCATGTCTCCCAGTGGCAGAGTTGGGGTAATGGGAAAGAGTCCTGGTCCAACACATGAACCTTGTGGAAGTCCCTACTTCCGTTGACTTAATCGGAAGTCTCATCGTTGATGCAGATAGCTTGTGATCTTCCCGAGAGGTTGATCTAAACCAATCCAATGCAACACCCCGCCAATACCAATTCTATGCTGAAGGCGTTGGAACAACACATCATGGTCTACGGTACAAACGCCGCCGATAAATCCAGTAGGACTCGTAGTGTAAATCTTTCCTTCTCTGTGGCATGCAACAAATCATTCTGTACTTTCAGAAGTGCAGTTCCGTGCTATGAAAAGCACGGTATGCAGACTGGTAATCCTCACCCAGATCATTTTTGTAGAAAGGCTACCATTCTAGAATAAAACTACACGTTCCAATGTTTTGGCCCAGAAATGTCAAATTTGGACTGGCCTATAATTCTTGAAAATTTTGCGGTCAAGGTTCTCTTTCTTTATAAGTGGGTCGAACATGAGCGATTTCAAACTCCTCTGGGAAAACGTAAGTTTCAAATCATCACGCGAGCTAATTCACTGTTTTGGTAATGATAGGCACAATTGCATTTGTTTGTTTTCTTTCTTCAGAAGCGATGTCGGGATGGGGTCAAGCTCACACACGATTTTGTTGGAGCCTTGCGTATAATTTGCCAGAATCTCATCCATCCTCAGTAGCAGGTTCAAAGATGTAGGTGGTGAAGTGCTGTTTTTTGGTTCGCATATGACCAGTCATCACAGCATCAACACTGTCCCCGGGATTTTCTTTTTTCTTTCTTACTATTTCCTCGTAAGTATCACAAAATTGGTTGGCAAGACCTTTTATCCGAGGCAGCATCAGGAAGGGGAGAAACTTGACATCGATGTAGAAGCTGATATCCGCAATTTGGAAAATTCGCTTTTGATCTTTAGCGCGCATATAACCAAGTCACTATACTATCTACATTTTGCTTTTGTATCAATGAATTTACCTTTTGCTTCGGTTGGGTGTATAACTGCCGATCAATTTCTAGGCGTGTCTGTCTCCTTTTATGCTCTAATTGTCTACGCTTCCTTTTTTCTCAAAGTTTTTAGTGTATAAAACCCAGAAGTTGTTTGGACGAATCCGTCACCGTTTCGCGTCTTTAGGGAGATGTTTCTCTACAGTTTGACTTAGAACATCAGAGTAGCGATTAACCATATCATTAAGATCGCAGCTTGACAAAGAATCAAAATCCGTGTCCGCGAATCAGAACAGAATTGAATCAAATATCATACCATGTAGTTTCCGTGTTTGTAATTGGACTTTGTAGCGTAGGTGGATTTTTGAAGAATAGTCTACAGGAAGTAACGCAAATGATCACTTGTGTAACCATCAATTACATTCAGATCAGGAAAGTTGCAAGTTTGGACACACAATTAATTAGTAAGTCTAGAGTGTGCCCATCTTTATGGGTGGGTACATCACATGTTGTTGAAGTCCACTGGCTGTCAGAAAAATTGATGACATTTTTAGCCATCAATATGATTTAACATCACAGAATGTGTGAATTTCAACTGTTAAAAGAACAGGGGCCGACCTCAAAAGATGATAGTCTACAAGTTGAAATTCGTGAAAAACGCACTAAATGGACATCCCCGTTGTGGGCGATCAGTTGCAGGTTAACATTTTTATTACGCACACCAACCGTCACGTGCCACAATGCACCCACCACCATTCATGCATGCGCATGCACCCCGGTGGGCTCACTCCCCCTGGCAGGAGGGGACGCGCATGACGTTACCCAAAGTAACAAATTACCCTACCCCCTTTCTCGGTCATTTTCAGGATAAATAATGAAATTTTACCCCTTTTTTACTACTTACTCCAAACAAGACAAAATGGTACTTTGAAACACCCCCATAAATTTTCAAATACACTAGGACACTTTTGCAAATGTACCCCTATTTTTTAAGATTCCGAGGACACCATTTACAAAGTTACCCCTATTTCACTTTCAAGGAGGCTTTTGTACATGTTTTTCAGCAATTAACAGGCATCACTATTAAAGTAGTACCCCTTGTATATAAAATTAGGGATACACACACTGGTGTTTGTTGAAATACCAATATTTCTGTGACACCCTGTTAATTACAGTGCTAACATGGTATGATGTTCATGAAAATGGGATATCAGATAGATACACATTAATTTTAATACACGTAATTCTGATACAATGTGAATGTTCCGTTAATAACAGTTTCTGTCGCGGTCCGGGTACATGAATCATCACATTGCAAACATGTTAACACTATGATCGTCAAAAAACAAAAGAAACATCTGATCTGTGCCATTCTGGCTAACTTAAAGTTTCTCCTTTCCAGGAAATTAAGGCTTAAGCTTTCCAAAATTCATTAAATGCTACTGACAAAGCCAAAACTGCAGCAAGTCCAAGGCAAAAGCAGTATTTTTATTAGTTAGAGATTTTCAGAACATCGACACCGGGCAATCGACATCCCAAGAATTTTTTATTTGCTTTTTCTGGAAAAAATTATATGATGGTCGCACACTGCTCCCTCTTTTTTCTAACACTTTTCCTTGGTTCAATCCGAGTTTATAGTCGTCTCAGATTCAATGATCAATGAACTGATGCAATCAGCCGTGAACCATTAACCACACGTTGACAGTAAACGTGGTAAAACGATTTTTAATTTAAAAATTAAATTTCCCAGGCCCAAGTACGCCCATCGAAGGTTCCTCAGCTTTGCTCGTAAAACCCTCTAGACAACAAGGACAGACATAGATTGCATAGCAGCATGTTTTGTTGACAAATCATTTTACCTGTTTAACTTTCATTTGCAGGATAACACCTACTCCAATACATGACTGTAAATTACTGGACAATAATGTTATATACAAGATTAGGCCACTGAATTGATAGATGGTCACTCATGAGCTCTCAGGCACCCATTCACACCTTATGAAGCTTATCAAACAGGCACCCTCACAATGGGGCCATGATTGGTCGTGCTGCTTGGTTTTATGTGATGTATCATGATATTTACAATGCACAAAACCTTGTTTTCCTTGATTTTATGGAATTGAGCATGTGTAATTCAGCATTATGTGACATTGGACTAGTATTCAAAACTAAAAGTGATTTAGGTCAATTTTCAGTTCACTTCATATTTACTATTTTTGAGGCAACTACAGCATGTAAACCACTAACTTATGGGCCATTGGACATGTGTGTAGTGCTTTTCAATACCCGTCCTTCCATGGGTGACAGATAGGAACCCATGGATTCGATCCTTTAGGACCCAAGGCAGCAAGAGTCTTTAACCAAAAAAAAAACATCGGCTGGCTTGGGAAGACAAAAAAAAAAATTATTTTAAAAAAGTAAAAAAAAAAACAGATTAATGAATTTCTATTGCAACCTATTTAGTAATAAATCCATATGAATTCTGGTTTTATAAGCTTCATCCTCTGGGCTCATCGAATACCCTGGTAACTTTTCACATGATTCCAAAACTGCCGATTCAACAACCAGACTCATGTCACTGTTCATTCACATGCCAGGCGAAATTCGAGAGCAAAACTAAGTTTAAAAAGAAATTCTAAACTTACCTTGTACTCTGATGTGCACTCCAGGTGGATGGTCACAGTATGTGCATTTATGACCTGATTCTAATAAAAATTCCTCACACTCCAAGCATTGTGACATTTGCCGTGGAGGAGTCCCTTTATGATCAGGATCATTTTAGCCACAGTTGAAATTGAATCCTTCGTCACACGCAGTACGCGACGACTGCTTCACGTCTCTTTGCTCCAACGGTGCATAGTGCGTGAAGAGGGACACCGCCACTTAGGCTAAACGAGCTGCTGTATTCAGAGACAACCGTGGTATTCTAAAACTTTTCGCGCATCGATCTACGGGTCTACGGCTAAGCACTGGAAGAACGGAAAGAAGAGGCAACACGGGGATGAGTTACCGAATGGGAATATTCCGGAAATAATATTTTTTCTTGTGATTTATTTGGTGATCTTTCCTGTGGGATCAGGAAAAATGTACCCAAGCGTTGGCCTATAAACCACAGAACCCTTTTTTTTTAATTCCGCGGAATTTAGGCGATAAAAAACACCCTGTTTTCCAGTTCACGGACAATTTGTCCGCGGACATTCCCTCAAAATGACCCCTTTTTCCGCGATTTTTGGTAACGATCATCGGTTCATATGGTAAGGTGAGTGAAGCCCCAACGGGGCATGCACACACACAGACACAGGTAACAAAACCTTACCAATTGCCACCATTGTGCACCACGGCCATAAGAGAGAATTCAATGGCTCTTGCACATGTCAGGCTCTCTAGGGATCGTAGGCCATAATGGCTGCATCCCAGCAGGCCTGCATGTTTTGTTTGGTTTCCTTGGTGTCTCCGTGAGTGAAATATTGATGTCCTCTACCTTGGAAGCAGAAACGACTACAGGTTGAAAGAACAAACAAATTATGATTAAAAGTGCTACTCACGTAGCCCTCATGATTTAGTTGGTACCACATCTATTCTTGCATGCAGGTCAACGGTTCGATGCAGCTGGAGCATGTTTTTTTCCAGGGTTGTGGCAAAACAGAGAGAGGGTGGTGGGTAGTGTGTTGTGTTGTATGTGTTGTACTTCATAGAGATTACATTTTATGGGAGTATTTTTAAGATAAAGAAGGACCATTCTGGGTGTATTTTGAATTGTGGGAGTTATTTTCTCATTTTCTTCATTTGTGGGAGTATTTTTACTAGAGGTTTATGTTACGAATTGTCCGATAACGGAATAAACTGTAATCTAGTATTGAGGTTTTTCCGTAAAAGAGTAGAAAAGCGGATTTTCGAGTTAGGAACTGATATAGGCTGCGGTGCAATGCTCTTGGCTAAGAAAGTGAGAACTCTTAGAACAAAAATGAAAAAAAAAAAAAAATGAAAAAATCTTTAAAAAATGTCTAAAAAAGTGTCTTTTATGAGGAAAAAATCTCAAAACTATATAGGTTGTGAAATTTTCTATATAGTTTTAAAAATGTATTTCTGAAAAAATGTCTAAAAAGTGTCTTTTTAAGCGATGTTTCAGTAAAAAACTCCCACAATTTTAGCTCTTGGCAAGGATGTGTGGGCTGTGTGGTGTGTGTTGAGGGTGTGTGTGTGTGTGTGTGTGTGTGTGGGGTGTGTGTGTGGAAACTTAATTCCACCTTGTGTAACCCACAGAAACTATGTAATTTCTAGAATCGTATTCTATTATTGTTACAAGTTGAAAAAGCCCCGGCTAACCAGAAAGAAGTAAAATCATTTTTAATCAGATGAAAAGGTTGTATTTTCCAGTGGTCAATCCGAAATTTTAGCTTTCAGATCCATTTTCCCCCCAAGAGAGAGACAAAAACTAACCGTTTTCATGGTTAACATCAATATTAACACAGTAGTGGTGAATAGGGCAATGCAATGGTGTACTGCTTCATCAGCAAAAACACAAGTCTGTTTACCATGATACTTGTGGTGAAAGGAAGGAATGCAAGTGCCCAGGCTCTCATATCAAGTAAAGAACACAATACACATAAAGTGGACCAAGCCCTTTAACAGTCAATAAGATTGTTACATTTTATGCGACAAGTTTTTGCTTGTACTCGGAATGTGGAATTTTTTGTTCATAGATTGATCAAACAAAAGAATTCAACAACACAGCAACAAGATGTGGCATACAGGGAGTTTCGATGTTGCCAGGATGTACTTGGAATTTGGAATCTTTGTTCTTTGGATTGATCAAAAAAAAGAATTCAAAGCACCATGCAACAGGTGTGGCATCTAGGGAGGTTTAGATGAGCCCCAGCTGTGTGCTTGTACTTGGATGTGGAATGATTTTGTTTTGATTAGTCGAACAGAAGATTCATGTTGCATAAAGTAAAGGATCGCGTTACCTTTCCATCAAAAACCTCACCAAATGTGTACAAAAGTACAAGTCAGTGAGTGTATGTGTCAACATAACGACAAAACACGCACACCGGTAATCCATATGGCCGACTGGGAACCACAAATGCAGCACTAAGAAATTTACCGAATCAAATCGCAAAAGTATCTGTGGATCAGTGATGATGTGCCCTGGATTGTTACATCAACAATCCCTCCTCAGGACACGGCAGTGGATCAGACCCAAGCGATCAGCACCTACAAGAAAATGGAGCAGAGTTTCCATTTATTTCTTAGCAAATAAATAAAATCATTAAAATAAAGTACAAAAAATAACCAAATTATCAAACAAACAAAGACCCTCATAAAATACCCCAATATACATTTAAAATTACAAGTGAAGGAGTGATGACAAGAAAGGGTTTTGGATTCTTATTCAGTGGGCGTCGTTGGGGTTTATCATGTTAATAAGGAAATTGATTGGTTTAGGTCAAGCTCCGCCCCATACCATTACTGGTAAAGATGGATAGGCAGGCAGCAATATGCGGTGCAAGTCCAATATATGGAAACGTTGCCAATGGCGAGTTTTATAATGGCATGTGCATTTCACGTTGGTACGCAAATGCATTTTACGCATCGTGACGATCACCCGCGAGGACTTTGGTTCCTGGGTTTGAAACATTGTTTGCATTATTAAATGAATAAAAGATTGATGTTATAATATTTTTTGACAAATAAATTATGTCGATAAAAAGAAAAAAAATTACACAATTCTAAATAAGAATGAGAATAAAAGATGAGATTTTTGTTTTGGCCACTTAGATGGTGTTCATAATGGATGGGTATCCAATATTTTATCGTGGTGGCAAACCGGCTGCGATGGAATTCCACCACTCAAACATATTGGATGACCATCCATTATGGACACATCTAAGATCGCCAAACAACAAATCTAATCTTTTATTCTCTAAAATCTTATTATGATGCAATGCTTCCTTGTGGAGACATGCAATAAAAGAGACTGGGGAAGACCTTTTATTGGTCCACTCATAGTGCTATATGTCAAAAGGCCAGTTCGAGTATTGTTCTCAAGGTTTATACCCAATTTGTTTACCTTGACTAACACAGGATGGGTCATTTAATTTATTTAATGTCTTAAAGAGGCAAACATGATGGTATAAATCAATGATAGTTTCAAGGTAGAGATATTTTGGACCTGAACTGGAATTAACGACAGTCACAGAGATTCCTAAAAACATTCATTTTTCTAGCTCACGGTACAGCTAGCAAATCTGGGGACCATTAGACCCCACAGTGAAGCATACTGTTTCCTAATCTTAAGTGTCCTTTTGGAAAACTGTTTGCCTCAAAATTTCTCAACGTCCTCAAAAAGACCTTACTTTGAGAAACAAAAATCAGGTTTCATCGCGAACCCAAGTTGGATCGGGTCACACACCCATACCTGAAAACAAAAACTTGAGTACACCACACCCCAGGGAGCGGAAGCATATCAAAATTTAAAGAGCAAGGGGTGATGGGCCTGGAAAAATATTCCTATTTCTCTAATGTAAATAACATGTAGTTTTTTAAATGTTACACCTCATATGATCTGGGAAGGGTTGTAGGAACTACTCTCTAAGGACATAGCAAACCAATAGCCTTATTAGGAATTGCCAATGATGATGTAATTCATAAAGATTTATTGAGCTATAATAAATGCGATACCAAATTGAAAAAAGTTAACATAATACAGGACCATGGCCCAAAATGCTAATCACATCATTCCCAGAACCAGATTTTATCGGAGTGGTAAATATTTTTGTGTTTGAAAGAAAGTGACTACTTTTCTATTTACCCCTGTGAAATCTTGGGCTAAAAGGGCCAGTTGGTTGGTATGTTATTAGCAAAAATATGCCCCAATTTTGGTGGCCCAAATTAATTTAAACATATAATATATTGGCTTACAAAGTTTGTTTTGTACTCACACCAAACCAGACTGAAATTGGCATGAACTTACAGATGGGGGTTTGGGGTAAGGTCAGATGGTGTTGTTTGAATCAATCCCACAATGCATTGCAATGTGCCTATACTGTACTGTACTGTACCAAAACTTATGTCAAAAGTACTTAAGGATAAAAAGGTGTTCCAAAAGTTAAGAACCACAGGGCATTTCATAATCATGCTAAAATATTCCCTAAGTACTAATGTTTTGTGGGTGAAAATGAGCTTAGAAGTCAGGATTTTTTTGAGTGTTAGGAATAGGATATTTGTTGGATCACATGACACATGAAATTTCCCAAAAAAAAAAAATTGGTTGCTTGTTGTTTGGGGGGGGGGTGACTGAAAATGCCCTTGGGGGTTGGGGTAAGGTCATCCAATTTAAGTGAATGAGGTGATCCCTCTTAAGTGATATCGTTCAACAGTCACTGTGCTACCAACAAAACAACTACATCCTACCTCCATTCTTCGCCGGTGTTACGACCCTGGCGGACAGGCCCACCGGTGGGAATATTTCGGGGTATAGGAACACCGTTGCAAACATACGAGTCAGTGTTCTGCGGCGGCCAAGTTGATTGAGATTGGGTTCCATGTTGCAGTGCTTGTTTAAAAGGAAAAAGAAAAAGTACATTACTTTATCGATGAATGAAAAGATTAAGAAAAAAACATCACAAATTAACAAAATACCCAAGCAAAATTTTCAACACAAAAACAGGCGCCATCGCCACAATTAAAGGTCTACAGGTACGTCGCTAACCGCCTTGTCCCCAAGGACACCAGATTGTATCGGAGTGGTCAAAATTTTGGTATTCAGAAGCAGACACTACTATTTTTCTCATTTTACCCTGTGAATCGTACGGGATAACGGATGATTGGTTTGGATGTTATGAGCGAAAATACGCCACATTTTGGTCGACCAATATTAATTTTACTCTATGGAGATTACAAAATCATGTTTTTAGCTCTCACTTCAAAATGGGCTGAAATATCAGCGCGAAACTTTACAGATGGGGTTTTGGGGTGAAGGCCATTCTATCAAGATTAAACATTTATAGACTTAAATCAGGCCATCCCCCTTTAAAAGAGCTGAATATCAATTTGCTGCATCATCAGTTACCTCCATAAAATATTACCACATCTGTATATTTTCCTATAAATCTTTGGAGCCATCCAAATGACAAATAAAGCTCTTTAGAGTAATGATTTTAATTAAAAGGCTGATATTTCTCTAATATGCAAACAAATTTGGTGACATTTAGTTTCAAAATATACTAGGTTTTGCTCTATGCTTAAAACTTATGAACTGCTATTGTAAGGTAAGCAATCAAATTTTATATCCTGAAAATTATCTTCATAATTGATTAAAACAATTATATTACAAGTGTAATTGCAAATGCATTTGTAGAAATCCTTTGTCTTCATAAATTATTTCAAGAATTACATTACAAAGGTAAAAATTGTAATTTTGTCATTCCTCCCCTTTCCCTATGATGATAGTTATGTGCATGGCTTTGTCAATCTTTTGGTTGTTTCATTACAAATACTAGCGGGAGGCCCGCGCTTCGCGAGGGCTCCCGCTAGTTGAGTGAACGGGAGCGATCACTGAAACTGAAGCGGTCACTGAAGAAGTGACACACTATGGCGAGACCACCGCATAACCCCGTAGTGAAATATACCCACGGTAAATTGTGACTCCTTAAACTCCCGTATAAATTACCTGTCACACTGAAGCTTAGCACTCGCCCCAGAGTCACAACATTCTGTATTTTTAACACTTTTAATAACTCAAATTCCCGTACCTATCATACATTTACAGTAGCTCATGTAGTTACCGATTTCTAACTAAAAAAAAACGTCAACTTAAAATTTAATCCCGTATAACTTAATCCCGTGTATTTTAATTTTTCTCTTACTTTTGTTTGAATACGGTAATAGGCTCAACACGTCAATATTTCTGTATAAGTTTCCGTGTTAAACATGTTTTTTTTTCTCAAAAGTACTCCCCGTGGGGTAACCGTACTTCCCGTCATAGAAAATTTTTTCTCATAACTCCTCATACTCCCGTATAAAGATCTTGCCATCCTGCAGTTTATGACCCCCCCCGTCGCAACATCCCGTAATCTTATTTTATTTCCCGTAATTTCCAGCATATCCTGCTTTCCCCACACCGTTATTTTTGCACTATAACCAGGATCCCTGCTATAACGCGCCTGTTATTTGCTTGCCGCATATAGTGTCTCATGCGTAATCCGCCCGTCGATATGGCGTCTCATGCGTAACCGCCTGTCACAACGTGCAACGCGTACGCACTGGTTAGTGAACGATTTATAAACAAATGGGTAAATTTCATTAGCAACCGACCAAATTTCGCTGATTTATTCAGCAATTTTGAACGAATTTCGTCCCACTTGTTTTATACCGTTGTCCGGTATCCTCATGCACCTTTCATGTGAATTTAGCGCTATTTGACGGCAAAAAACTGAACGGGCCTTTATTAACATACATACATTACAACATTAGCCCAAACTTTAAGTTATGATACATATCAAAGTCAAGTGTAGTCTTATGTCTTACATGTTGTCTATTGTATTTGGAAGGCTGGTTTAAGCTGGTTGGATAGGCATTTTATACAAATATTCTATATTATCGTCAGGGACAGCATGAAGGCGACCAATTGTGCGGGTCTGCACGTTTTAATTGACTCTGCTTGCAGAACCAAATATCGACCATGATAATCATCTGGTGAAATTTTAGTGATTTAAACAGAAAATACTTTCATGGGAATTATTGTGGCCGTTAGTCGAAACACCCATCCAAAAGTGCATTTTTTGACATTTTAAACATTTTTCATATTTTGCTTTTTTGAACACGGCCCCCACCCTACTACAAACATTCAAAAACAAGGCTGTGATGCACTGCATGACAAACCTCGGACATTTAACTCGCAATTGGTTTGCCCAATTTGTAATTGACTATAAAACAGTGCGCGAAATAATACCCACAGTATAGACCTTACCATATGTTGAGGATAGACCGCATATCGGAGGGTTCTAGGGAATGCGGGACATCACTTAAAAGACGACATCACTAGGAGATAACCACCATGAATCCTTTACAGTGTGGACGCTGTGAACGTTGTCAGCGCATCCAGGGTCCTGGGTACTTCTTCTACCAACAAACTTCCTAGAGGTGAACAGATCTAATGCATAATGCATTAGTATATTGATTAAAACTAACACAGATGTTTATTCTATCAATTACAAGCAAAAAATATGTCAAAATTTTTGGGAATATAAACACGATAAAAATCTGCAAGTAAAACTTGCGTCATCCCCCTGGTTAAGATGGCAGTCTGGAACATGGACCTCAGATGACCTTTTAAACACTTGGTCCATGACCTTTGACATCAACCCACGGATGAATTGAACCCCTATGGCACCTTCACCCCAAAGTCGGGTATAAAAATTGGAGTTCATTGCGTCCCATACCCAATTTATTGGGTCAAGCCATGAGTTGAAAGAATATTGTGCGAGACAAAGTCGAGCCCAAAATTTTTCAAACCTCATGGGGCGAGGACCAATAAATGTGGTATTGGGACGAAAAGAGGAATTCCAATTTATCATTATTATGTGTTGAGAATCGGTTCCTATTTATGCCAAAAAAAACATTGGGAAAACCCGCCCAAAACCACTGGGAGAAACGCCAAACATGGGAAAAACCGACCAAACACTGGGAACCGCCCAAGCCCAAACCAAACACTGGGAACCAGCCCAAACACTGGGGGCAACCGCCAAAACCACCTGGGAACCGCCAAAAAATGGGGAACCCATTCAAACACTGGAAAACACAACTACTGGGAACCACCCAAAAACAAGAAAGACTCAAAATTCATGGGGAAACCCCCACCACCCAAAGGAAAACATCCTAAATTGCATCAACCACTTCAGGTTCAGAAAGTGATAAATATGGATATATTCTCATCAAACGGGTGGAACAGTCCTCATTCTACAGTGAGAGCCGAGCTGCCTTGTGCGTTAGGGATTGGGTTGGGGTTCCAAAGTGGTGAAAAAAAAGGTGGGCACCCAGGGTTTTTTTTTTTTTGCTGGCATGATGGACTTTGAACTCTCTTATAAAATTGGATCCATGAGTCCAATGCACAACTTTATTGGTGGGTCATGGTTGAAAATATCGGGCGAAGCGACGCTGAGTCCGATATTTTTCAACTCTCCGAGAACCAATAAATTTTGCATTGGCACTGAAGACAGGATCCAATTATGATATTATTGTTTTCAGCATCTTTAATCAACTTCAAGAGACACAAAGGCAGCCTTAAAACACTGACCGTACCAACTAACGCAGAGTATCCCCCATTGCCTCGGCCATCATGCTCATGGGAAGCATGGCCATGAGATGCGATGCCTATGGGATCATGATGTAGTGCATGGTACTAAAACATGAAAAATGTTGTTAACGGTGATTTCAAATACAAAAACTTATCGAACCAAAAATTCCTAGTTTCAGGCCACCACGCTGTGTAGTGTAGTGCTACTATTATGGTAGTGTATACACAGTAACAGTTGCCGCTGGTATACCATAGGGACTGCCAAGCTGGCCAGTGCTTTTGTGATTTAAACCCATCAAAAATTTGATTTGCCTCGCTTGAAAAAACTTTGTTTCAAAAGAGTCGTCGTTTATAATAATCTCCTGGTTCACAACCCAACGTCATTTATTATCTCGGGTTGTGTCTTGAAAACCCGTTCTAACGAGCCATTTGGATTATGTTTCAACGACTTAATCATTCACTCCGTTCCCCATGCGACAAACAAAAATGGCGATGTGTGTGAGTTTGACCATCGGCTTACGTCGAGGTCGATCCCAGTGTCCCTGGCAGAGCGATTTCATGGTCGACTAAATAACACAATAGTCTTGATACGTACTTGTGGAACAAATATGATCGGTAATAAAAAAAAAATTTACGGAATACACAGTTTATCGGGAAAAAGCAATGGGGCTTGATGCCAGTAAAAAAAGGACCCCGGATTTGGATCTACTTGAGTAAAAGTCAGGTCGTAGGGGAGACTTTTACATTGGATCAAATACTGTGAAATCTTGGATTTATGGTTGTGTACCAATGAAAGGGACGGTTTCGCTTTTCTGAAAAACACATTAATAATCCTTTATTGGGTCTCTTCCAGGTGATAGTAATATAGGATGGAAAGATTCTTCAAAAACATAATAATGGTGGTAAATCGGATTGAAACTTTCGAAGGAGACGTGAAAAAAAAAACGAAAAACCCTAAACCACAACTGGAAAAACCCACCCACATACATTACACTTACATTACGGACTTGCGCGCTATCGCAAATATCCCCTTCTGCTTTTCAAGCCCAGGGGAGATAACAGAGAGAGAGAGAGGACAAGGTGGGGATCCTAATTCTCTTATGAATCCCATCTGGGGATACAACTAATATTTGAATGAAGTCCACCTTTTGGAATAAACATCCCAAAAACCTGCAATTTGAACCATTTTGGAGCAGGCTACTATGAATCTGCCATATTGATAAAAGAGCAAGCAAAAACCGTTCTAGTACTCCTGAGGGTTCAAGGTTCAAGTCCAGCCAGGGCACACGTGGTTTTTTTTTTTCAACTTCGGCTTTAACAAAAAAAAAAAAAAATCCCCCCCCCCTTTTTTACAAGATCAAAGTGGAACTGGACTAAGAAATACGGCAAGAATGCTAAACTTGGAAACAATATTGCTCATTATTTTTTTCGCAAATCCTGGGAAAGGGTGTAACCCTAGGGGAGGGGGTGTAATAAATTGATCAAGACCCCACTATAACACAAACTAATTGACACATTTAAAATCAGAATTAAAGGTGCTTGTTTTTCGAATCGTCTTTTGGGACCTTCCTGATTTTCCCTATAGTTAAATTTCGATATCAGGTGAAAGGCTGTAGTTTTCTCAAGGTCGTCATGAATTTCAGCTTCTAAATCCTTTCTTTCTTCTCAAGATACAGATAAAAACTACCGTTTTAGTGGCTAACCATCAATATTTATCACAGAGTGAATAGGGTGTTGCACCTGTGCATTATCGCGGCTAGCATAAACTGCAAGTTTTGTTTCCCACAGTACTTGATAGTCATTGTGTCCAAGTGCTATCTCTCATTATTACAATAGAGAAGACGATAGGAGCAAAAATCGAACAAGCACCTTTAAATCACGAACAATGGTAAAAGGTCAGCAACCCCCCCCCCCAAAAAAAAGTTATATTGCTCCCCACCTGCCCCACCAAATTAACATGTCTGGGTACGGCCAATTGGAAAAAGTAGTTCTTAAAAGTTGAAGCATAATATTATTTTCTTCATAGTTAGGATTTTTGCTATCTCTGAAGTCAATATATTTTTAACAGCTTTTAACATCATATAAAGTATCATGAGACCTTGAATAAAAATACTAATGAATTATGACATTCAACAATGAACATCTAGCAGATGTTGTTTATATGCATTTTTCATGAGTGCACTTTTTTAAAATGATGCCACAAAATACCAACATGGAAACCAGGAATAACAATTCCCCTGAAGTGATGTTTAAAACAACCCCTTTATGCACACCAGCCTTTCAACAACATTTCTGATTGGCTAATACAATATATTTATTTCAATACCAGTTTAAATACAGCTTTCCAAAAAATTAAGCTTGAGGCTTCTTCATCCTACCACTATTCTCAATCTCACTCATTTGCTGATTACAAATAATCGCTATTTCTTCCTGGCACGTCGCGGTTGGTGAAGGGCCAAATGTCCACCCAAGGTCACCATATTTCACCTCCTGCCCCACCCGCTTCTTTCCACCAGTTACATCATCGTAGCCCTTACGAAACTTATACGGCATGCAATAAATTTTTTTTTTTTTTTATTAAGGGTTAACATTTGACAACAGACACACACCACCCACATACACACAACACTAACGACCAGAATAATTCCTTAAATTGCCTTCTGTCTGCATTCTGCAGACGACACAAAAAAAAAATCATGTAATTTTCATATGTGCGACATTCTCATCTCTTCAATGTGAATTTGAACACAAGCGAGTCCCAGGGTGTCCCCAAAGTGGCAGCCAATTAAACTCCAATTTCTCAACTAGTTTTACTTTCCACTTCTTTCAACATTTGACACGACCCTAGGGGTCACAACATTTTAATATCCATTATGGAGATATTAATCTGAAAATTTGAAATCCCCCCCCCCCACTCGCATAAGTGAGAGATGTTTAGGAGTAGCACCCTGGTTTGCATTATAGTATCCTTTCTTCCTCTCTTTTCATTGGCACCCACCCCAGGGGACCCACATTTGCCACTGTGGAGATATACGCATGAGAAGTCCTCAACAGAGCAATCACTAGATGTTTAGGAGTACACCCCCGGGTTTGCATTTTGGTATCTATCTATACCTCTCACTCTTTCATTTTACGCCACCCTAGGGGTCACAAAGCACATTTTCCATGTGGAGATATTACTCTTGAAAAGTCCCCATGAGCAAAGTAAGAGACATTTAGGAGTAGCAGCACCCCCGGGTTTGCATGTTATAGTATTCGCTACTTCTCCGTCTTTCATTTATACCACCATAGAGGTAAACAAACAACTTTTTCCGTTTTGGATATATTAATCTTGGAAATTCCCCACAAGTAAATAAAAACTTAGTTTTCACTGAATGGTTAACTGAAAAATTACCAGTCAATTTTTTTGAGGCAGCACTTCGCATTTATGGTCCCCAGAACTCCAGTTCAAATAATCCAGTCACTGACCTGGTTATTGGCAGCAAACTCTGCTTCCTTCAAAATCACCGTCCAGTTGGGCACAAAGAATCCCCCGCTTGTGGCTTTGTTTCGGCACATCCGTCCGCAAGGTTAGGTCGACAATTACATGAACCCCCTTGTTTAACATAACACTGCCCGCTGAGTGGACCCACCGATGTCACACTCACAGGAGCTGTGCAACCATCGGGATGTTGA
>JAMKCH010041408.1:0-40746 GCA_023653785.1 Ophioderma brevispina
AAGAGAACATTAAACTTATCTCAAACCCCCGACTAAGACAAATACAAACCCAAAATGGGTGTGATCTTTTGCATTTATTGACACGTTCAGTAATCGTTAAGCCTGTAATAGCAGCATAAGGGTTAAATCAAGATATTTACTAATTTTTCCATTGACGTTGATGTCGCAAATGGATTATAAAAGTCTTACTTTTGGTTTGCCATGAAATCATTTTAATCAAAAATCATCACACAGCGCCTACAATTTCAAGGACTTTCAAGGACCATTTGGGAATTTCCAGGGTTTTCACGGTCTGGAGGAAAAAGGATTTGAACTTCCAGGACTTTCAAGGACCTCAGGGACCTTACGAGCCATGAAATATTAAAGTCAAAATGGTTTGCATTGCAACTATTTTGAATTTTGGTGTAATATGAGGCATTTCTGAGGGAAAATCCTTTTTAAAAGATTGTTAAACAATGACATTTTCTCCTAAGTGCAACCTGGCATGCCACCACTGGTCATTTCAATTTCTTATTCAGTGGGAATGGTTTATCAAACACACCATATCAGTGGTTGTTGCAACCTAATATGAGACGCCCATCATGCAAGGTTACGCAGCATGTAAATGGGTTTATAGGGGCGCAGTGCCGAAGCTAGTATGGGGGTCATAATTTACCACGGGGGAATAGTTGTAATCTATTTAACTAATATATTGAATCTGAATATCTTGGTTGGATGATTAAAAATGCCACCAAACAAATTAATTACGAATGAAGATAAAAAGATACTGGGAGTCTTGTTCATCTAATATCGTGTCACATTGGGTGGGCTGCTACAATATTTTTTATTGTACCCATTAATATGACACAATATCAAAATGGTAACCAAATTATAAAGAAAAATATCTATTTTTTATTCTCTAATTAATAAAAGGTAGCGGCCCCAGACCATGAAAATCAAGAAATCTAAAAGGGAGCATGACAAAAATTAAATGGTTGTGAATGAACCCCCCCCCCAAAAAAAAAAATTGAAAGCATCCCTTACTTCCATTCCTACGTTGTATGGTAAATAACCATCTACACCTTCAACTTTGATGATGTACAAAATTACATTGATTACAGATTGTGATATTTTGTGTGTACCGTACATTGAATTTAATCAAAAAACAGAAAAAAAAGTGTGAGAATATATTACCTTTGTAAAATCACAAAACAGATGGCAAATGTTCAGTGCAAAATAATTACAATATTGGTAACCTCAGCCTCCAGGTATACTTTATAGCAGATGTATAAAAAAAAGGTTAATTGGAGTGATAATATTGCAAAACATCTGCCTCATCATCTAAAACTGTTTGGGCATGGTGGACAAAACAATGTATGCAAACTATGTTCCATATAACTTAGGGTACATATCATAAGGGCAGACAGTAGTACAATAGGCAAGACATGGCCTTAACGGATATCTTGGCATTAAAAAAAATTGCAAATCTACAGTGTCAATCAGGGAGATAGAAATATTGATTTTTCCTCAACCCCGGCTAGCTAAAAATTGCTGTTTTGTCACAGGTTACATGTATGCAACATGCACAAATGCACGGCTACGGTACCATGCCACATTCTACATACTTATGCTATACTTACTCCTATGAGTGGGGTATAAGAGGGTGACGTGGGCTGAAAAAAATATTCATCTAAGAATGTGTACAAAGAAAAAATTATGTGTTATTAAAATAGTATGGGGTGCTTTCTTAAAGTGAATTGTAGCCTTATCCCCTCCCTCAACTTACCTAGGCCAAAGTATTGTGTGCCTTATCTTACGCTAAGCTACATTGTAACCGGCTCAGAAATATCTGGGAACAAAATGGGAAAAAAATTGCACTTCCGTCCAGATTTTTGAGGGATTACAACCAACTTTGTCCTAAATAATTTGGGCCAAATCAATGAAAATTGGGCTAATCTTGTGCACTTCACCTGTATATCATCCCACTTAGCACTTGTTGAAGTAGGTCAGATCACTGGGAGGACATGAGCATATCATTCAATTATGTTAAAATAAACAAGGGATATGTCCAATGTCCAAGGCTGGTATTCTGAAAGGGAGACTAACTTTAGACCTGGGTTTAAACCATGGTTAGTCCTACATGAGTGGACCTTTTTTTCTTTCAAAATACTGTGAAAGTTCAATGTAATGGATGAGAAAATTCCTCATGAATGGACCATTCCGGCCCATCCATGAGTAATTTTCTCACCTGCTACAGCACATTTTTAGACTATGTTGGAAGGAAAAAAGGTCCCCTCTTGTAGGACTAACCCTGGTTTATTAAACCCAGGTCTAAGTTAGTCTCCCTTTCAGAATACCAACCCAAGTGTTAATGTCCAATTTCATTCTCTTGTGACAAGACTGCTTTCTCAGTCCAACTGATTGAAGCCAAGATTATATGACTGTTGGCGGTCTGGTTGACACAGTTTAGATGAACTCTCACGAACATCAAAATGAGCACTAAGATTTTAACACAATTGCAGGTTCCTTGTTAATTTCAATATGATTTTAAAAGGAAATCTCAAATTTATGCATGATTAGTACTGTACAATGTTTACAGAAATCCAAAAGCAGTTCACGCCTATCTTATCAATGTTGAGATTTTTCTTATCAAATTTCTATAAAATTGTACGCGTAGAAGGCAAAATTTTTCACAAAAAACTGAATTTCTTACATTAATTTAGATTTCTGCATCACAACATTTTAAAATGTGGTCACAGAGCACAAATTTTAAAGCAAGCAAGAAATACTTAGAAAACGTTTGGCTGGTTGGTCCAAATTAATTTGAAATAATCAAAATCCAAAGCCTCATTCCCCAATTTACATATGTACCATAAAAACAATTCAGATATCTTTATCATCTGAACAGTCAGCTTTGAAAGTGTACCTATAAAGGCTATAATAACACACTTGTTTGTAATTTTGTATTTTTGTCCATTTATAAATATGGACAAATTTCAGCATATTATCCATTTATAAAAATTGACAAATCTCAGCACATTGGACAAATTTCAGCACAGCAGAAGATGTGATACAACATTTGCTCAACTTACATCTTGACCTCACGTGACCTTTGACCTTGGTGTATGTGACCTTTGACCACATCAACAAATGAGGGAGCCCCATGTTGCATCTATGACTCAAGTTTGGTTTAAATCCATCTAAGTACCGTATGCAGATATTACAGGCAAATGTTAACCTTTTTCACATAACAGACACTATGAGCTTGTAAAATCTCCAATTCCCTTGGCACAGTTCATAGCTTTCATTCACCCAATGTAAGTATTTTAGAAAATACCATCCCTGGTGTTTGGTATGATATTATGAGTACCAGGATCACACAAGGTCAGTTCATGTCAATGTATTTACAAGTACAACCCACTGATGAACTGTGTCCTTGGTGAAGAGCATATAATTGAATCATAGTGAGACAGCACAACAACAGACATTTAAAAAAAAAAGACAATCGGAAACCAGTGGACACAACAGGGCAACACTAAAAGAACACTTTTAAAAGCTCATAATAGTCCTTAGGAGGGGATGTTAAGCCGTGGGTCCCATGTACAGAGAGATATAACTGTACGCACATCAGCAAAGTCAGTGTCGATAAGGTTAGGGTGTGTAAAACCCCTGACGTTCCCAATCCACCCCAGTCTCAAAAGCGGGCAATGTTAGGAGCGTTCGTATCACAGACTACACGCTGCCCCAGATCAGCATACTCAGGTGAATAAATCTGACATCACCAGGCACAAGCCATACCAATGACCTGTGGACATGCTAAGAAGAAGAAGAAACTAAGCACATAATTGTGAAATTCTGCTTGCTGAATAACAGAATCAGAACACAAAATTAGGTGGTGAAGTATTTGGTCTCCCGCCAATCCCACATGACCCGTTAGATGACCTTTGACCCCACATGGTAAAGCAATTCTAAAGCTCCACTCCCTTTAAAGTCTCATTGAAAATTCAAAAGATTAAAGTAAACGTGGATTGGAACAAACAAAAACGTGCCTGAGCGGCTTGTGCCATTATTATTTTGTCGTCAAACTGGGCGTGCGTGCAATGTTTTTTTGCCAATACACTTGAAGGTAAAAAGATCAGCATAACATCTAATCAATGTATAGATACAATGACTACAAATGACCCCTTATGACTTTCTAACCTCAAGCTAACACCTCCATCAGAATCGTTGCCTGACCTTTGCTCAACAATCATAGTGTCTAGGTCAATGAAATAGCAGACACAGTGACCAATATATTGACCATCAGGGCTCGATTTAGAAATTAAAATTGACATTGCACAAACTCTGTTTTTCCTCAAATGGCTGAAAAATACAACATTTTACATGCACAGGGAAAAAAATTTCTGTATGCACAGAGCCAAAGTTACGTTGCATTTGTGCATCTACAACCCTCTAATCGAGCAAGTTGACCTTTGGAGCAATAACCCCCAATCCCACTTCTAAATGACATTTGAACCAAGCCCAAGCATACTGCATGCAAATACCATAAAAATCAATCAGAGTATGGGATACCTGGTTAAAAAATGTTCTGATTTTTATGATACAGCGTAGTACATGAATGTATAATGGGACTACAAATTCATGGCCCAAAATAATTCCGGTTTCATGCAGTGCAGCTGTTGAATACAAGTCTGTCATATTGCAAGGTAATGTATGTGCAACTGCAAATGGACATTGGCAAAATAAATATCAATGCAATTATAAATGTTATGTGCCTTGTTCTGCCTACCCCCCCCCCCCCCACCACAAAACATGAACATGCCAATAGATGTAGGTATCAGCCATTCTAATTTCTAAAGGCTACACAATTTTTTTGCATATACATTAATCTGAGTTGAACCAAATGATATTGTACATGCATTGCATGTTTTAGAAACAAACTTCGATGACCTACATTTACATTGTAAATCAAAGAAATTCTTTCGAAAATAGACATGGGGAAATGTCAAATGTATCATTGAGTGTATTGGGTCACTTTTTTTTTCAAACAATCTTGCAACCAGGGTTTTTCTGTAAGTTCCAAAAATCATTTTTGTAAAAACATTTAAAAAACATTGTGTTTTTTGTATGTGAAAGTGCTAACCTCCCTTTTTTCTCTGCTGTATGTTTCTTTTTCGAACCATTAATTATTAGTAGGCCTATAGTAAAGCCAGAGGGTGTATTGAGTCAATCCCACACTGCACCAGTTTTTGGGAAATGTGACCTCAATAGGGTCATGTGATCCACCATGAAAATCCTATTCTTTACACATGAAAAACTGGCTTATGTTCATTTCAGCCCAGAAAGCATTAGTACTTAGTGAATTTACCCTGATTATGAATTGTCTTGTGGTCTTGAACTTTTGGCACACTTTATCCCTTAAGTACTGACATGGTTTAGTACAGTATAGGCACAGTGCTATGCATCATGGGATTGATTCAAAACACCCTCTGAATAGACTAACATTGGTTAAAGTATAAGGAAGGTGTTTGGGCAAATTCTGAAAAAAAAGGGATTTGAGCCGGCGTTTAACACTAACCATCCATCTCAAAGAGTTCATGAGGGGACGAGAATGTAAGCCAGGAAAGAAATTTGGAATTGTGTCACCACCCTGTGAATTCAGGAGCTTCAAGAAAAAAACTTATGTTGTGAAGATTGTGGTAGCAGACTACTGATTTCATCCAAAAATGGACTAAATGGTCCTTTTGGCTTAACTTGCTACTCTATATCTGTACAGAATAAAGGAGATAAAAACCCACAAAGTTGTATTGCTATAACAATTTTGAGATTGTATGGTAAAAAAACCCTTTTACCGCAGTTACAACGTTTACAGCCAGCGTTCAAAATAAGGCGCTTCCTCACTTCAAATCAGTGGCAATTCCTTCGAATTTTGTATTATGCAGTTTTGACAATTTTATAGGATGCTTGATATTTAGCATTGAAAAAAATTTGTGTAGCAGTACTTCAAAAGGGGTAGCATTTTGCTATGCAAAAACAGGGCAACACTTATTAAAATACCCACGAAATGAGACGAGGGGACCCTTAAATTAAGTTTAAAATAAATAATAGTAACCTAATTTCAAAGTTTGAACTTGAGAGCCCTGGAGGGTCCCATGGACCCTTGTATTTTTTACGGGATGAATTTAGTTATTCTCAGTCTGCCACCAAAACCCCCCATTTTTTTTTCCCCCACATCCTTCAACATGCAGTTATCCGTGAGGCTGTGAATCATTGAGTCGGTGGCCAAGAATATAATTCTTTCCAAAATGACGTGAACTTGAAGGTTTTGAAGCTGGCTACTCTTCCCTTTCCTTGCATTCAATAAAATCGTGCTACCGGCATTAAAATGTTAGGTGAGTGAATGAAGGCAGGCCATGTCTCAGTCATGATTGATTTGTTTATTGAGGTTCTTTCCGCATTGTCATTGAAAACATATCAGGAAACACTAACGTTTAAGTTTACTATTAAAATAAACACAGTAAGACCATTTCGTCTAGTAAAATGCGAACGCTACGCTATTAGTACGAGACAAGCGAGCAGTAGCAGTTTGTACGTGTGTCCACGCCGAGCTCGAAGACGGCTCTACGACACGCTCCAAGGGTACAAGTCAACTCGCCCACGTCAAACTCGACCCACGTAAACAAAATGGCCCCATACAAAACTGGCACCAATTACACTCGCCCCACGTAGTCAAAATCGCCCAGTAGTACCAAACTCGCGCACGTAGTACAACTCGCCCCTAAAAAGTCAAATGGTCCCAAATATATAAAATTTCCCCGGTACAATTTAAACACCCCCCAAAACTGATTTTATCACAAATAAAACCATTCGATGGGAAATGCTAAATTACGTTTGCATATTTGATGGGGATGAGTTTGCGCAGAGATCGAGCGAGCTTAGAATTTGAGCTAATTTGTGAGACTGCGGTCGTGTGTCGGGATAATATTCGTATTCGTCTTTTCCTGTTTGGTGTAATCAAAACAACAGAAAATTAGTATAGGCCCCTATGGTTTTTTTTTTCACCATTGAAAGGATAATTAGACGCTACCATTTATTATCCGTTTCATGCATTTCGCAAGACGCACTGTACATTGTAAATGGTACTACTCAATGTAAACACAATGCTCCCAACTAACTGCCGGGAGGGAAAAAGCAGTTTGGGGTTAGTTCGAGAGCAAGCAAATGATTTGTTTAAGAGTCTCTCAAATCGAACAATATTTGCGTGTGAGCGCAATCCAACAATGGGACGTTTGAGAGTCTTTGAGAGTGGGTCAAAGAAAATGCTGACTGAATGGATTTTACCCCGGGATTAATCGATTAAGATCCACTCCGTGATGTTTCAGTCGTTTTACAATTTGCAAGCTTTAGTATTGTATCTCTATAGTGTTTGTTGGCCGCAGCTCGTTTGAATCCCCGCAGGGCTTTTCACCAGTACTATAGGGAACAAAGCAACCGTGGAAAATCATGTACAAACTTGGGTGATCGATGTACATGTTATGTAGTCTATGGAGGTATACAATGGAGTATGTATTACCAATAAACAGGACCAGCATTTACCATTAAGTATTAGTTAAAGGATCAGAAGCAGGAATATCAGAAATATGTGTATTGGTAGGCGTGGTAAGCACGTTAGTCGCTTGCAAGTGAGCCCCCGACATCACGTCGAGCGAAAAAGGAAAGCTAAACCTTAAGAATATGTTAAAATATGCGTTTTCCACAATTTCATGCTACTTAGCTATGATTTTTTTAATTCATTTTTTTTACAAAATGAAAAACACTTAATGCCCAGTTTGATTATATGGTCCGTTTGTAATAAAAGTCTGGACTTAGTGAACGGATCATTCACAATATGGGTAACAAATAGAGTCGAGCTGTTTGAGGAAAAGGATATCGGATTGAAGGTTCAAAAACTCAATTGAAAAAGGAATCAAATTAAAGCTGGAAGAGCTTTTAAGTTACGCCTCAAAGACTTGTTTTGAATAGACTAAGTATTTTGTATCACCATGGCAGGCATAAGCAGTTCCTAATGTTAATGGAGTGTTGAACAGTCAGTGTTTGTTGTGACAATTTTGTTCGTTGTGCGGTCTTTGATTTGGAAGACGATTTTGATGATGAATACTATTATAGCAAGTCAAGCCACCAATGATCGTTTTGTGGAGACGTGATGAAAAGCAAAGGTAAGGTAGTAGAGCTTAACTGTGTCTTTTTTATATAACATCTCCTCTTTTGTAAGAATTGATATATTTAGCAATTTTGCATAAATCGCGATCATTTTATTGGTGGAATTCACCTTTGACCAGTAGAAACAGTTATTCGTTGCATACAGATTTTATATTTTGAATACAGAGCCGGCGTGCGACACATGCACATATCAACATAAGTAAGTGGTGCACAAGCCCTAGCAGCTGAAAGATCCATTCAAACCAACACAACAACATAATCACATAGTATACGGTGCATTTCAGCTTGACAAATGTTTGGTTTTCTGTTCTTGTTACTGTTTTATAATGGCAAATTGATTAATTTAGCATATGCAGATTTGCACGCCTTTCTTGGTTTTGTCCCTAACATAATATTCTAAATTTAGTCAGAAGTATTGCAAGTAATCATGTCTTTGGAATTGACCTTTGACCAGTAAAAATACCATTCTATTGTTACGACAATACAGAAGTTATTTTTTTAATACAGTCCTGATTGTTACACAAAAATGAACAGTATCGCTGTGGCTTCAGCTGACAGATTAAGTTTGTCTCATTTCTATCTGTTTTTGATTTTTAAAAAAGATGTTAAAAAAAAGAAAAAAACTAAAAAATTATATATTTAAATTAATCCCTACCCCCTCAGCAATGGCAGACGGTAGTTCTACACCATTCCTTATAGTGTGTCTATACTGACTGTGTACTTCCTTTTCGTACAAAGTTCGATGCCCAGACCTTTATTTCTGATAATGTGCAGCTACTGACAACTTTATCAAAGGAACAAAAGGTTTTGATAATGTGGTCAGCTACTGACCACATTATTCAAAATAAAGGTCGGGGCAACGAACTTTAACAAAGAAATACAATGGATATCTATGAATAGAGGAGGGCTAGACGGTATAAGAGGTTAAGGTTAATGTTATGATGTTTTTCAATTATAAAATTATTGTGTTGTCATGTTTTTTTTCCCTATTGTTGGATTGAACGCGTCGAGTGTGCCACTGTTGTTAAGGTGTAAAACCAAACGTCAATTATAATATACTATTATAAGTGTATTACATTATGGTCCAAAACACAACTGGCATGGACAAATATAATTCTATACTGTTTCTTTCCAATAGGCATTCACAGTGTCAATTAAGGTAAGATGTAAATTAATGCCTAAATGATCATCGAAATGACCAAATTGTTTCCTTTATTTATAGATCATGCTTTAAAATGTTTTAATTTACTATATATTAATTTCAAACGGACTCTGCTAAAATAGACTATCAATATTGACATCAACAGCCTAAAATGTCAAATTAACGGAGCTAAGTTTTTTCCTTAGTGGGGTCTACTATATTAGAATCAATTTATCAATTATTATTTTGACATTTATCACAATTAAAGATCTATTAAGATTACTATGAGTGTAATAAATTAAGCAAGAAGAGAGATTCCTATCCCTATCGGATGTTGCTTAAAAATGAAAGCTCTGATTTCCACTGATGTAAACTTTCCATAAAAAATATCCCATATGAAGGGACTAATCTGAAAATGATTGATTTTAAAAAGTTCCTATTGGAGCAAAGTAATAAATTAAGTGTATAATTGTTTTTTTTAAATTGAAATATACAAACAAATCAAAATCACCATGTTGTTTTACTTTTAAGTATCATTTGTATTTCTGTATCCAAATACACGGTGGGAAATCGAATTCCCTGTTTAATCTTTCGAATATACAGAAATATGGATGCCTTGAAAAAAAGCTCCTACTTTGCCCGATTGTCACGGCACGGTCCCAGTCGGACCCAAAGGAGGGACCTCAGTATATCAGTATCCCTTCTTAATTAAATTGACCTAAATCCATATGTAGGAAGAACTCTTCAAATAGTAACGATATTAAAGCATATCGTCTGTATACATCAAAATATTAACGGTTTTTCAGTTGATCAAAAAGTCGCCAATGAAGATGTAAATTTACCATTTCCATGTAAAGGTTATTATAAAGTATAATGATGATTACCCAATTATACTCACTACTGACATTAGTCTTGATACGATTTATTTCAGCTGCATATCTAAGTAGAAATGAGAACAGAATAATGCAGAAAATATGGATATAATGTAGGCTAGGATTACAGAAAAGAGGGGCGCAAATGGGGTCTTTAATATGTAGCTAATATTAACACAAATAGGAGTCTGTGAAGTTGGTGGAACCTTGTTCGGGAAGGGGTCGCTCTATATTTATAACCCACTGCAGTGGCGCGCTACCGACCGGAGTTGCCCATCTGGATCGAAAAAAAGGCGGGGGACGATTGGGTGGACCAAACTATGGCTTTTCCTCCCATCTAGGAATATTTCGGCAGTTTCAGCCAAATGTGGGCAAAATTAATCTGGATCGACTGCTTCGGACTGGTGATTGGTTTTGAAACTTTCTGGCCCATGGGGACCAAAATCTAATTCACCTTGGTAATGGTTCCTAATTGTAAACATAATTGAATCATTGTGGCATTTTAACAGAAATTTTAATACGACTCCTATACAAGACTCACGTCACCGCTTATAGCCCCGATATGTATTTCTTTCCAGGACATGGTTGATTTAAATTGGTCTCTAATAAGTGTGATTTGGAACCCCTTTTTTCCCCGAAGAACAAAACAGATCCATGGTCTCTTCCACATAGGCTTACACAAAATTCCAGCAGGCAAATGCGTCGGATCCACACATTTCATCGCGGATTTAGTAAAGTCTATAGAAAAAAAAAAGAAAGGTATGAGTAAGGTGTAATCTGAAAAGTTCATTTGACATTGGTTACAGCTACACTGCAAAAACGGTGGTGTGAAAATGTTAACACCAAAGCCGGGTTGTCAGCTTGTTGGTGTTAGTTTCTGGTGTTGAAATGTAGGATTTAACACCACTCGGTGTTGCTGCATAATTTATTAGGATGTGTGTTCTGTTTATGATTTGTTAAGGGAAAGCAGTTATAATAGAACCACAAAATAACAAATAATCAAGCGTTTTCTCCTAAAATGTCACACGTTACAATATAATGTTAACACCAAAGCTGTGTTAATTAACACAGAGGGTGCGGTCCCGTACTGACTCAAGGGGAGGGTAAATTACACAAGTAGTGTCAATTTGACCCGGGAAGTGTTTAAAATAAAAACATGCATATTTCACACCTCTGTGGTGTGAAATTAACACCAAGCAGTGTCATAGCATGCATCGTACACCAAAATTGGTGTTAATAAACAACTAAATGGTGTATTGTGTAATCTAAACAAGGGGGGTGTGGTGGTCCCGTATTTACTCCAGGGTGGTGTTAAAAAACACCCATGGTGTTAAAGTTAACACACCCAGTTTTTGCAGTGTACAGAACGAAAAGTGATTTGACACTCAATTCTACAACAGAACAGTATTCCGAGTGTCGCATTACTGAGACCCTTTGCCAGTGCCGCTGAATTAAGTAATGTCGCTGCTTTATGTATGGATTCCAAAATAATTTTTTGAACAATGCGAAAAAAAGTTAAGAAAAAATGCGATGATTCCAATAGTTCTGCTAAAGAAACTTACTTTTTAATTAAAATAATAATTCTCCGTGGTTATCATTGTACACATTATCCGAATGGTTGCGGAGATTTGTTTTCAACTCAGCCAAATAAACCATGACAAGGTCGAATATCGGCTGAGTATTTTCATGATTTTTGCCAAAAAAGTAGTGGTTGCGGTCATTCTACTACCCATATAACCCCTTTTTGTGTTGTTTGATTTAAATTGATATATTCTGACCGAAAACGCAAATTTTGAAAATTCAGCAATTCCTTAATACAAAGGAAAGTAATCATGATTCGTCCGATTTTCATAATAAGGTCATTTGTGCCAAATGCAAACATGTTTAAATTGATTACAAACGTACACTCGCGAATAACTATTACGAACCAAATGCAGAAAAATACATTTACTTGTGTGCTTTTCACGGTTGTTTAAAGTTAGTGTAAACCCGTTAAATCGTGTGTTTAAATGTTTTTTTGTCCCCGCTAAACGGGGTGGATGGATACACCGCACACTGCAGCAACACCGCTGTGTGAAGTTGGAGCATGCGTGTTTCAAAAATTTAAAATTCCGTGGATGTGTTAAATAAAGGACCATATCTTATATAGAAATTCAATGTATGTATAATGACCAGACATAGATGACTTGGAAATCTCTAGGTATGTCTTTTTAAATAGAAATATTTCAATATTTAAAACAAAGGTGAACTTCCGTATTTGCTCCAATAGGAAATTTGAAATTTCAAATATGTTACCGACAAATAAATTCTCAACTTTATTTACGATGGTGTTATTTTTGAGGGAAAGCTTTACATCGGTGCAAAAGCAGGGTTTCGATTTTTAAAGAATACCTCGTATGTGAAATCTCTTTTGCACATATCGTGATTTTGGGGTGAAATATGAAAACAGCGATATGGGGTATTTCACATTAGGTGCCTTCCAGTCTCACGGGGGGTGCAAAATGAAAGTTGTTGTGAGGAAAAAAAATTAACACATTCTGAAACCTTGGGGGTATATACCATTTATATCTAAAATACAGACGTGCATTCCTTGTTAACTTATTGAAATCTTTCAATGAAATACAGTGATAAAAATAGGCATCTGGAGGGGACATTTGTTTAACAATTTAACACTCAACTTCAATAAATCGCAACTGGGACACAACAGTTCTTTGACACAATAATATGCTTCTGTGTTACTCATCAGATGTCAATAACTATTTATACCGGCTGGCCATATTTTCCAATTAAAGTTATGATGGGGGCTAGGCTAATTAGCCATCCAAGATATGGAGAGGGTAAAATGATTTAATTTAGTGAGCATCAAAAGTCAAGTTTTCTTTTTATTGACTGAAATTCAATATACAGTGTTTATGTAAGTCTTATTGTTTGTGGTGTGTGTAAGGATGGTTATGATGATCATGTAATCGCAAAGCACCCTTGTAACTGTGAGCTTTCTGGGCTTCATTCATTGAAAAGTTTTGGAGAGGACAATTGTTTAAAAACAACCCACCCAAATGTAGGACACAATATATAGGTGCGTTACAGGGGCATATAGCATGATAATATTTTGCATAACAGGTCAGAGGTTAAGCATGTTACAGACAACAGTCCAAATGGCATATGTGGTAAAATGTCATTAAAGCCCCACAGTTCCATTATGTAAGAAAAACTGAACTGTTGACCTGAACATGCAAACATCGAAGGGTTGTGACTCAGTCTTTCACTTAGCATCAACCTGTTGTTGTTTACTAATAATTATAGTAAGACATTGGTCTTAGTATCTCAAAATTAATGTGAACTCTCAAGGAGTGACTCATTAACATGTTCTGGAGAGGAATTTGGTTTAAAATAAAATCTAATGTTGAATACAACTTATTTTGTGTGCAATCCAATACTTTACCACTGCCAGTCTTCTCTTGTTTTCAAATATAAATTATCATAATTCAAGAAACAAATATATATTTTCTTCTTAAAGTTCAGATACATTGTAGAGGTATGAGGTGTTGAGGATTAAAAGCACAAGCCTAAATCTACTTGTGGTTGAGCCTTTCCTGTTTCATTAACTTGAGTAAAACATGATAGAATATGTTCAGGATGAATTAGCTGAAAAAATGCTTCAAAATCGAAATTATCTTACCTTTCACACAACAATGCAAAGGCAACTGGATGTTAAAATATGTCCCTTTCCAACCAACACAAAAGTATCGGTACTGTGTTTTACCAGGGTAGCATAATTTCATGATCAATAAATTTTGTACAATTACATGTTTTACGAACAGTATCACATCAAGTTTTCATGTATATCGAAACAACATGTAAGAGTAAATTGCGTTTGAGGTTTTTTTCGTCAAACTTAACCAGGGTTTAACGAAAAAAAGTCCAAAAAGATCCATAGTAAAAGAAATTGAGTATTGGATTCTCATACATATACCACTCAGATCATAATTTTCATACATAAATGATAAACATTTACTATTAAAATAAGAGTTGATATACATTGTTAAAAATAACTACCTTTGTCTGGAGCGGACATTGAATTTAACAGAGCATTAGGCGAGACACTGACCCTCCTAATAATTTAGTGGGTTAATCATACCTCTGTATGTTGAATTGGAAGCATACCCTATTTCCAAACCATAATAGTAAATATCAAAATCCTAATACTTCAATAAATTAAAAATCTCCGTTCTGAGAGGACGCACTTTTACGGAAATGAAGACATCAGAATGCAAAACAATAAAATATATCCAATGCAATATATTCAATGATTTGTGACGGTCATCACTTATGACCATTATGAAGATACAAGATACCGAGTTGGGGATAATACTTTAGTTTTATTTTACTGTTGGGGACCTCAATGTTCTGGAGAGGACACCAACTTTTTATTTAACGGAATAAATACCTTTTACAAGAATGTTTATAACTTCCACATTTATAGGTCAATTTTTGTCGAAATAAGTTTCATACTGTTGACCACAAAAAGAAAAAAAATAATGTTCAGACTTTCTCAGTTACTAACAATATCAACATAAATGTCAAATTAATTCATCAAGTTACAATGAATTCACATTAAAAGGTGAATGAGAATCAAAATCGTTAAACATGCACAAAACCTGTTCAAAATTAACCAAAACAATATTTGAAATGTTATGAAAATGGCAATTGTAGCTTGGTATTGATGGGGTCCATCAATAAAAAAACCACCAAATAAGGAAGTGGATGCTAACTAAGTACTGAACCAAATAGGTTGAAATCCATTTTTACCAAAGTGTTACATAATGGAAATAACCAGATAAAAGGGTCAAGAAAAGGTAGTCCGTAAATAGATAGGAGAATGGTAGAGAATAGAAAGGAAAAAGGAGGAAAATAAACCAGTTAAAAGCATCAAGAGAACAAACTGGGCAGAAAATACGACTATGAGTAGATGAAAGACCAGGGGGGGCGCGCAGGTGGGAGAAAAGCAAAAGAGAGTTCAGAAAAAGAAGTTACATTTGATTTAGACGCAATTCAAACTCCGTTTATGTATTAAACTTGCTATGGAATATAAGAAGGGGAAACTTTAATTAATATGAACGATGCAAATGAAAACAGGGAAAGTAGGCCTATGTATAAATGTTAAGAGGGGAAGTCAGAGCTGTCACGCGACCATGCCATTAGAGTGAAACATTCAGACTCAGACAGCTCTTTTCGAGTGGCTTCCACTCGTTTAATTTTAGTAGAGTATGAAATCGAAGCGTTTTAAACCAAGGTATAATATCCCACCACTTAACCTCTGCACGAGCCTAATGTTCGCGTTAATTGACTGGATTTAGCATTAAAGCGACTGCAGTTATATTACTATTCTACCTATGTGTTGGGCGTGTCAAACGTGGTTCTCAAATGTGATTTATAGCCAGCGAGTGACAACGTTGACTGATTCACTCAACTGTTAAACTTGGTTAATTTCAAAATTGGCCAAATCAAATGGCCAAGTTACACTTAGATATTAATATACCGCACACGAAGGCAATTCAAAAACATTTGGTTTCAGTTTCAGATAGAACCTATAATTGAGCACTGCGGAAACCAGAAAATTTCCCGTCCGTCCCGAATCGATCCCGACTTCCCGAAATTTAAGACGGTGTCACGTTGTTAATGTTTATACATCCTGAAAAAATGTCCTGAGGGTGTGGTTTAAGATTTGATTATGAACCGGGCTTATAAGACCTAAGTTGTGATCCACTTTGAAAATTCATTTTTTTTACCACCAACTTGACAATGGGCAACTGCCACTTGGAGAATTGTAAGGGATACGCGCCTCACAACGGGGGGGAATCCGACATCGTATTTAAAACCTGATATATCGTATTCCCTTCCATCATTGTCCATCAAAGGTGTTTTTTGAAAGAGATAATTTCGACTTGCGAGACCTTTAACAAACTTATATATGAATTTTCCAGCGGACACTCGATGCTTTTTCAAAATGTATATAGCGCCTACCTCAATTAAGATTTACCTTACCAACTAATTCTTCCAACCCTTCCCACCACCCAACTCCACCAATCATCCCCCTTTATCCACACCCAATCAAACACCGTACACCTCCACTCATTATTAAAGCCCCCTGGCCGTCATCTCCTTTTTACCAATTAGCATATGCATTGAAAAACTACTTTGAATTTGAAAATATATTTAATATTCGCCACAGAGGCACACGGCGCCCAATGGACCATAATTATGATGTGCGGTTGTCACCAAATCATGACACCCTTGACAGTGGCGTACCGACCGGGGGCGGGGAGACGTTGCCAGTGGCGTAAACAGCGGGGGGAAACTCTTGAGTCTTGCCCCCTCGGAGGCTTAGGTCTGGTTACGCGCCTGAAGTTGCCCCTCTGGCTCGAATAAGCGGGACGATATCGGACCAAAATGTGCATTTAGCCCTCTTTTTCACGAATTTCAACACAATTCAGGCCAAATTTGCACCCCTCATGTCCCCAACAATCAATGTTGGGTTTTGTAGGGCGGTGGTAAGAAAAACATTTCAGGATTAAACATTGTCCGGGGGGGGGGGGGTGTTGAATAAAAGGCCAATAAAGTGTTCCAACACTTTGGCCGAGATTGTAGTCTATTGCAAGTTGTCAAAGCTGCGGACTGACGGGACATTTGTTACTGTAACTTATTGATTTGTTGAAGTTGTATTAATAGTTGTAGAAAATTTTTGTTGTAAATATTACTGGCATTAATAATATTGTTCCGATATGTATGTGTAACTATTTTGTTGGTGCACATTTAAACATGACCTTCGTCCAATCTACTAAACGGTGAACTTAAACCGAGATGTATAATGAGTAGCTATAATTCATTTATAGACTCTCTGACGTATCAATGTTTATTATGTACAAACTTACTGAGATTTGAAATTTGATGAGTAATTGTTGTGGATTTTCACTTTTACGGCCGAAACTTGCAATTTTTAGGTATTTAATATTTCTTCTTACCAAGTCTCGTTTGCAATTTACATCTATTATTTTATAACAATATATTACCAAAAATTGATACATATATTTATTCAAATGTATAGACATATAAAACCAAATCAAACAGTAGTAAGAACACATAAAATGTATTAGCACGGAATGCCAATGTATTTTTCATGTGGTACTCCCAAATCGGGTTGAGCAAGGTTGCCACAAGTCAACAAGGAACTGGACCATAATGACATTCTGAATGAACTACGCCAATAAGCGACAGGCTAGTGGAGACTCGGAATACGCGAGGCTGCTGCAACCCAAAAGTCGATCTACACCATAATGCAGGCCTATTTAGCTAAACTTTTGTATACTTCTAGGCTGCAGAAATTGTTGTCCAATTTGTAGATGTGGAAGGAAATACGGATTTAAATAACTTTTATTTAGAAGGGGTAGGCCTGAAAATGCATGATTCTAGCAGAATCATGACGATGCGAACTCAACTTCAATGCACGCGAGGGTCAAGTAAATGATACAAAACGCGAGAAAGTAGTTAAAGTGACAATATAATTCTTGCTCGAAGCATGAATATTCAGGCCCACCCCTTCTAAAATACAAAATAATTAAATTACGGCAGCTTCTTGAAAACCTCTGAAATAAGACTGCGTGAAACCTTATCGCCTCGTTTCCCTTGTATCACCGTCTTATGTTGCTAAACCTTTCAAAAATACATGGGAAACACGTACAAAAGACCTGTTCTAGGCCTATTTAAATTTGGAAGATTCTTCATAGAACTTTCTATATAGGTTCTTTATAGAACCTTGGCAGTGCTTAGGGTTTGAACATACAGGACAAAAAGGGTTCTCTGTTGAACCTTTATTCTAAGAGTGTAGGCTAACTCCACGTGACTGAAGGGACAAATATAAGTACCTTTTAGTTTTTCCAAAAGCATGCAGAAAAAAAAAATCTGCCAGGACACAGCCCCAAAAGGTACACTCCAAACCAAAGAGAACATGTACATTTAATTAAAAAACACCAAATTGAAACCAAATATTTCATTGCTTGTTTGGTGAATTTAAGTGCGTGAGCGGGACTGAGGGACAAAAAAGTACCATCACTTTTGAAAAAGTAGATTCGTAAAAAGCTATCGGTTTCATATGATATTTATTGCCCACATGTTGTTAAAATTAATAATGATACATAAACAATTTTTTAGTAAACATTAATGATCAATAGATAAAAAACATTGAGATCCAATAAAACTGGGCCCATGCGGGACGTGACTGACGGGACATTTGGTACCATTTTCTACAATGTCGTACAGCAATCGCTGATTGCTACGAAGTACTTGTTTGGGTTGCTTTATTTTTGCCACAGACACTTAAAATATATCAAAACATAATCAGATTTGACAAAAACATCAGTTGAACTCTCGTTTGTGGGACGGTTCATCATAACTCAATATGCACTCACCACGTGCCGATGAAAATTAAAAATGATTGATGAACTTCAGGATTTTTAACCATGATTTTTGACTGCAGGTGAAATTTGTCAAAAATGAGAGTAAATAACTTTTGTGGCCAGAATTTTGTGCAGAATCTGAAGTTAAAAAACCTAAGAATTTCTATTGAAATTTTCCCATTTGAAGTACATGAAAAAAGTGCCAAAAATCAATATTATAGGATGGAGACGACAGATTTGTGAATGTTTGTTTAAAATTTTTATCAAAGGATATGTCAAAAATGATTATCCTCTGCAGAATGTTAATTTCTTTGTTCAGAGAGGTGAAAATAAACTTCTTTTAATCATTCAAGCCGTGATTGTTGGTGCCCGCTTTTACCTAACGGACGGAAGAACCCCAATTTACCACTAGGTATAGTGAAGAAGACACCGATACACACAATTACTAGTGCGGAGCCTTGTCCGTCGCATTAGAGTATGTAAATTAAACAGTCAAACACTTCTTGTTAACCATCTTCTCTTTCTTTCAAATTATAGACATGACTGCAATTTTCCTTACAACCTCTCTCCCGACTTACCTAAAAAGATGACTTTACTTTACATTTGCACTTCAATATCCAGCTGCTATCTTGACCAATCCGTGACTAGCTTTTGCACTGCATGCATAACACACCACATCACATGCTAGCACATGTGCTCTAAACCTACCATTCACAGGACAACATAGATCAGTGCACAACAATGGCTATTACTCAGCCACACCCAAATAAAGCTTCCAACAGTCACTTTTATGTAACGCACATACTGGTATGGATATTTTACTATGCAAATATACTGTAATATCAAAAGTACATTTCCTATTAATACAATTTCAACAATATTCATAGGCCCAATTACATGGGCGGAGCCTTGTCCGTCGCAATATTCGAGTCCTGGGTAAATTAAACAGTCAAAACACTTCTTTTACATTCTTCTCTTTTTATTTCACATCCTATACATGACTGCAATTTTATCCTTACAACCTTTCTCCTCGACTTCAGACAAAGACTGGACTTTAAATTCTGCCAACCAATATCAAAGCTATTTATTGACCAATCAGTGACGAGCTTTTGCACTGCATGCATAACAACACCACATCACCATGTCTACACATTGTGCCTCTAACCTACCAGTCAAGGCACACGGATCAGTGCACAACAATGGCTATTTCTGAGCATCACCCAATTCAAAGCTGAAACAGTCACTTCTATTTGTACCAACATCTGTATGGATATACTATGCAATATACTGTAATATCAAAAAGAACATTTAGATTAAATACACATTGTTTCCAAAAATTATTTATAGGCCCAAAATCCCTATTGTGCAACATTATATTACACCGAAACCATGACCAGCCCCAAGATGACGGGATTTGAATTGAGGGACATTTTGGTACATTTTCTAACCAATTTCTTTACAGGCATGCTGATTGCTCCACTAGAATGTACTTTTGGGGGGTTTAGTTTGCCACGGAAACTTAAAATCCTATTCAAAACATAATCGAACGGTGAAATAAAAACATTTCCTTTGAGACATCTCGTGTGACGGTTCAAACTCAAATATGCACTACATTCAGTGCGATAAAAGTTGTTGAAAATTCAAGATTTTAACCTTGATTTGACTGCCAGGTGGAAATTTGTCAAAATGAGCCATAAAATAATTTTGTTGGCCAGAATTTTGTGCAGATTGAAGTAAAAAAACTAAGAATTTTAATTGAAAATTGTCCCCATTTGTAAGGTAATGAAAGTGCCAAAAATCAAATTATAGGGGCTGGAGACGATATTTGTAATTTTTGTTAAATTTTGCATCAAATGGATATGCAAAATTATTATCCTCTTGAGAATGTTAATTTCTTTGTCAGAAGAGGTGAAATAACTTCTTTTAATCATCATTGCCTGTGATGTTTTTTCCCGGTTTACCTAACGGCCGGAGAACCCCAATTTACCGCACTTAGGGTATGAAGAAACCGATACACACAATTACAGGTGCGGAGCATTGTCCGTAGCATTAGAGTCCTTGTAAATTAAAACGTCAAACAATTCTTTTACAATTCTTCTTTTTATTTCACATATATACATGATCTGCAATTCTCCTTAAAAACTTCTCTCCTCGACTTCCAGACAAAGACTGACTTTAAATCTGCACTCAATATCCATGCTATTATATTGACCAATCAGGAATAGCTTTTGCACTGCATGCATAACACACCACATCATGTTGGCACAGTGCCTCTAAACCTCATCACAGGGGAAACATGGATCAGTGCACAACACTGGCTATTACTCAGCCACAACCAATTAAAGCTTCCAACCGTCACTTCTATGTAACGACATACCGTATGGATATTACTATGCCAATACCTGTAATATCAAAAAAGTCCCATTTTTTTTAATAACAAATTTTTCAACAATATTATAGGCCAATTACATGTGCGGAGCATTGTCCGTCGCAGAGTCTGGTAAAATTAAACAGTCAAACACTTCTTTTACATTCTTCTCTTTTATCTCACATATCTACATGACGCAACTTCTCCTTACAACCTCTCTCCTCGACTTCCAGACAAAGACTGACTTTAAATTCTTGCACTCAATATCCAAGCTATTAATATTGACCAATCAGTGACTAGCTTTTGCACTGCATGAATAAACCATCACCCATCACATGTTAGACACATTGGCCTATAAATACCATCACAGGATAACATGGAATCAGTGACCACAAACAATGGGTCATTGACTAAGCCCACAACCAATTCAAAGCTTCAACAGTCACTTCTATTGTACCCACATACTGTACGGGGATATCTATATGCAATATATGTATATCAAACAAGTACATTGTTATTTAATACAAATTTTTCAACAATATGTATAGGCAAAAACATATTTGCACATTATATACACCTGACAACATGACAATGCCCAAAGATGAGGGATGATATTGCACTGTGACTGCCGGGAACACTGGGCCAAAACGTGACTGACGAGACACATTTTGAGATGGAATATTTTCTTAACTAAGATCCACGTGAACAATTTTTATGTGGTTTTTATATGAGACAAATTCGATAGAAGATAGATTGAACTTGGGAATGAGAAATTCCCTGTGGTTAATTAATATAGCAAATAACCAACCTTTTTAATTTTTTTGCGTGACTGACGGGACAATTTTTTCAAAATCAGACCTGTGACCGAAGCAACAGTATCAATAGTGATATTATAACTGGGTTTAAATTTGATCTTGGATTGTTGCAGAGGTAACAAAGCTGCCTATTAACCAAAATAAAATCTTTGGGTGACTGTGCACTATAACACATGGGATCGAGATTTTACATGTTTACTGAAAATATGGGCTACTCAAACTGGTTCCAGTTCCCTCAAACGTCAAATTGTCAGAAAAATAATCAAATTAAAGAACACAAAAAGCGAAAGCGGTTTCTGACTGCTTAGTTAGTCTACAGAAGCAATAATTGGAAAGCATCAAGTAAACTTTACTTTCATGCAGAGGACACCATTTTCTGGAGTTAGATGTATATAATATTTGTTAAATAACTTTTCACATATTTTATTAAGGTTTTTTTGTGGTGTTAGTGACTGCCTTTTTTATTTTTTAACCAAGTTTCGTGACATATTCGGTCGATTTCTTGAAAACGGTGCCATATGCCAGATAGTTTGTGTCTTTAGGTAATAAAATCTTTTAAACAAGCTTTATTGAGAAAACAAAACGGTAATTGTTGATAGGAGCGTTGAGCTGCATTGTGGGCAATCATAGTTTGCCATACTTTCCGTTATCTTTTCTATGAGATATAAAATTTTCTTCACACATCGAAAAAATAAGAGAAAACTCGAACCCAAACACAACAACAAAATTAATTAAAACAAAAATTGAAAAAAATACTAGCACCTTGATTCTTCCGAATATCAATGTTTCTTTTTGCAAGAAGTGTAAATTACGTTATCCACAGTTCTCAGCAACCACAGCTATGTAAATATTGACAGAGTGGCATAGACAAACTCATTTTTCTACCACAAAAATTATTCAACTTTTCAATCAATACATCTTAGTCAATGGTAGATGTGGAAATGGTAAAAAATTTTTACTACGTTATTGTCCATCGTTATTCGTTGATGGCGTTTGTTTAACATCAACTATCATTTTAGCCATGGAATGATATGGTTTCAATTTACATAACTTTAGAATAAATTAGTAAAATGTATCTTAACAGCTTAATATGTGGTTATTAATGAGGTCTAATTTTCTTCAAGCAGAATTCACGATATCACGTTAAACTAAACCTTGGAGCATATATATTGATGTTCAATAAGTAACTCAAACTTTAAAACTTCGTACAAATAAAAATTGTTCCCAGCAACCTCTCCTGATAATGTAATCAGTTGGCATTTTGTTGCTTTAAAATTTTTGATAACGTAATAACCCATTCCTTTTGCTGTACAAAATATTTGTGTGCATACTGTCCAGCCACGTTGTGTGACAATAATATTATCTTTCCCGTAATAGGTATTTGATACTTAAAAGTTGAAAACAGAAAAACATACAATTTTGAGACAATTTTTTTGGGCGAGTCTTACCTCCAAAATGCTTCCTTTTCATGAAATCGCCATTAAATGATTTTTGAAAGTTCATTTATAATTTTCCGAACCAACAAGGTTATAGTTAATTTACTTATGGAAGCAAAAAAAGTACAAAAGAGTATTTAACAAAATGCGTTTAACACCAGTTTGACCGAGTGTTATATCTTAAGATACGTTATATTATCAACGTTAGTCTTATATTGGAATTGGTCACTTTTGAAAACCAAAATGTGCTGACAGAAGACAGTCAGTGTGCACTTATGGGGTAGGTACTGCCTTTGCATAGTGATGGAAAATTGACTTCTGTTCCTGTACAACCGTGGTTTGGATAGAGGGAGCGGTGTTTTAGGAGCTCTCCATTGGATATGATATGTGTTTAAGTCTTCTCCAGGGCCGCAATGCGTGTTTTGTTTTTTTGTGAATGAAAAAGGTGGAGGGATTTTGGATTAATTCTGAGTCAAGTTTATTTCATCAAACTGAAGTACACATCACATTTGCCAAGTGGAATATTCCGTTCCTAAATGGAGTATCATATTGAGGAAATGTAATGAGTATGCGCGGAGAGAGGTGGTGAATAAAATTTAAAAAAATATTGAGAAATCTGACGCATATGGCGGATTTTTAAAACAGAGAACATTTTAGATTGTACTAAAGAAGGCTAATAAGTTGTGTTTTTTGTTTGAAATCGGCCCGAATGTGACCTTTTTTGCAAGATGGTTTTGACTTGTGGACTAAGAATGTACATGAAAATCAGGTATACCAATCCAATATTCCACCATGCATTTTTGTCAATTATCTAAATATGCTGGTAAATACTGTATAACATCGCGATCTATATATGCAGTCTAATACCTCATCTTTTGTAATTATGGGTATGGTTAAAATTGATACAATGATCTAATCTCTATTGTGGCCCTCTTTAATCAAAATCCAATATCCCATACTACTTGTGACAATTAATCCTGGATACGTTGGCATAGCAGACTCGGTACAGATGTATGTCCACCTCATTAATCCATATTGTGTTATGGGATATGTGTGTTGTGTTGAAGGATATGCCTGAAAATACTGCGCATCATCATCTTTAATTGCCCCTTGGCCCACTTAAAGCGCTCCAGGTGCTTCTCTGCTATAGGCCTAAGTGTTATTGTCTAATTGCCCCCCCCCTACTGTTTCCTTTTGCTAACTAATAATAAAAAAATAATTAATTTGTGCTTTGGTGTGGACGATTTAGTTATAAATCCAAAAAAGTTTAAATTAGAACAAAATCAGCCCCATTTGATATCTTAAACATGACATGCTTTCATATAGTTTTTTGGTATTTTTTAGGTATTTGGAAGCACCGGGTTCCTGCAGCTCGAATGAGGCCGGCTGTAAGGAATTATAACATAAAAGAATATATCAGAGAATGAGATGAATGTGGAGTGGGGGTGAGGGTGTGGGGGCCTCAACTTGATCCAGGTAGGGAATATGTGTGGCCCGACTTTTGTTAGCAGACGGTAGTCCTGTATATTAAATGAGGGTCCAAAAATGTGTCGGCAGAAGACAGTAATTGTGTAACGATTGGGGGTAGGTACGGCCTTTCGCATTGTGAGGGAATGGGATTTCTGTTATGGTTTGATAGAGGGAGCGTTATTTGGAGCTATAAATTGGATATGTTTGTTGAATTCTTCTCAGGGCCGAAGGCCTTGTTTTATTTGTTTTTGTGAAGGAAAAAGGTGAACTATGTGACGAATTGTGAGGGCAAGTTGTTTCAAAGAAATTGAGCCGTGTTGTTTCGTTTTCCGAACCCCGTCCGTACTCCTCGCCATGGGAATGTCGAAATAGGGGGTTAAACTGGGAAGGGCTTCCAGGCGGTTGTGAAGGTGTCTGTGTCGATCGAAATGAAGAAAAGACATTGGGACTTTGGAGCATCTAGTAAGGGCCCTGGTATAGTTGAAAGGGGCCCCTGTTGTCGAAGTCAGACCAGGACCCTAAAGGTGGTGACAACGTTTACTAATGCTACAGGTACGTCTGATAAGGTTCCGCACGGAACCTACAACCAACCCTCCGCAACACCGCGAAAGCCGATAACCGCGAAATTCTAGTTACCAAATTGAGACTGTCGGTTGAAATACATATCAAATTATGCGTAATTACGTACCTTTTCATAATACAACACAATCAATTTCGCCAAAAGTGTCTTTACGACTTTTGTTTTGCATTCACTGACGGTTTGTCCAAAAACATAATGCATGTCTTACAAAGAATAAAAAAACCTTTGAAACCCTCCGTATGGAGATTTCCTAAACAATCAGTAAACTTTGGGAATCAGTACCCCCCCAAAAATCATCTGTCCCTTTAAAAAATGTGAGATTTTATAGGCCTAAATTGCTCGTTACATACTGAGCAATAGTAAGGTCTAATAAATATCTTTGTATACGCCAAATATGATCTTTATTATGACTCTACTATTCTTTAAAAAAAAAAACAACTGCATAAGCTTTATACAAATGCGATTTGCCAAATTATTATTTTTCATTTAGACTTGTATAACATTATCGATACAGAAAATTAATCGCATGTTATAGAAAATCTCGTGATTTGAATTGTTCGTCTGTGGTATTAGAAAAAAAGCTTAAAATGATGCAAGAGGTCGTGTTTATCATTAGCACGGCACTCCCTATCATTGTCCTCTTTGTGTGACCCATGAATGGACCAGAACACCAGACCAGAGTAATTTCCGGGAGTACTTCTATAATTATAAAAACCGTTAGATCGATCGTACCAACTTCAATAATATGCAATAGTTAGCAGCAACACTCCTTCTTTCTTCCGTTGTTATGTATTCTAGGCCTACTATCAAGTTATTTCCCGGGTTATTTTCCAATATACACAATGGTTCCCGCTGAGCTAACTTCTAACTACGGACACAACTATCTTAAGTCTTTCCTACCTTCCTACTCCTACCGTGGACATTACATATGCACAAACACATATGCCATAACACAATCTCAACACTCATATCAAATAGTATAATGATTACGAATAGGTAGGCATATAGGGTTTTTACCAAGAGACGAGTTTTAAAAGTTTGTGTAGGCTAACTGGGGCCAGTTTGTATACATGGGTCGAGTTGGTATTCCTGGGGCGAGTTTGCATACGTGGGCCGAGTTGTGTATTACCTGGGGCCGATTTGTCAATAATTGGGGCAGTTTGTACTTGGGGCGAGTTTGTTATTTGTGGCCAGTTGACTGGTTTCCGCTCCACAACTATGGAAATTTAACCAAAAAGACACCATGGAAATAGCTTCCTTTTTCCTCGCTTTCTCACAAGCGTTAACCACACAACCTTTGCTTTTACATTTTACATCTTTCAAGCAACAGGGAACGGTGAATGGTACGAGAATACTTCATTTATTCGCGAACCCTGGATGACTACGCACATACGTTTCCATACAGATCAGTTTACGTGTTCGCGCACATCACTACACTACACACATCATGAAAGAACGCTGTTTATTTCAAACTAGCGGGAGGCCGCGCTTCGCGCGGGCTCCCGCTAGTTGAGTGACGGGAGCGATCACTGAAAACTGAAGCGATCACGAAGAAGTGACACACTAAGCATGGCGAGACTGCACCTGACCCTATCCCTGAACTTAGGACTCCCCGAGTCGCAAAATTTGTAGTCCACTCAATCTATGGTAAGACCTGGACAAGAACTCTAAAAAAAAAAAAAAAAAAACAGAAGGTTTTCTTGCTGTAACTGTTTTACAAACCCTCCCAAAAACATATCCAAAAATCGAAAAAAGGAGCATGGCAAGACAATTCTAATTTGGCATAAACCCTACTGTGCTAGTTTGGCCCTATATTTTGGTTATTTTTCAATTATATCAAAAGGGGACGACCCGATGTAGTAAAAAAAATTTTGTCCTTGATAGAATGGTCTGCACCCCTCACCCCATCTGTAGAGTTTGCCCCTGATATTTCAACCCTTTTTCATGTGAGAGCTAAAAACATGATTTTGTATGATCAGGCCACGGCCATTGACTCTTGGGGTGAGTCTTTATTGCTGGCAAAATAGGACCCGAGGTACTTGAGGTTAACCTTTTTGAGTTGGTACCGTGTGTACATTAGATAGGTGGGATGATGCTCTTCCTCATGACGTTCATGTAGTCCGTTTTCTTTGGCATTTCGCTGTAGGTGACTTATCTGCAGCATTCGAAAATGATTGCTTTGTAGTAGATCTTGGCAGCACATATCACATCCCGTTAGAGCTGCGTAGTCAAGCTCTTTTGAGATGCTGACTTTGTGTCGTCTAGAATGCTTGACCACCATTTTATGCTGCTGTCCTATACCTATTATCCAGGCTATTACACAAAATGACCCCTTGTGAAAATGTTCACATACTCAATGACCCTCCATTTTCTTCGTTCCGCTATCCCACTTTATATCAACAAGTTTGCATAAACTTTCCATTTTTAAGAATTTGAACACCAAACATTCTAAATTTCGCAGGCCATGTGCAACTTGTTAAACAATGTGTAGAATTTAATGCAGCAAATTTTCTAAATTCTCAGGGAATTTACTCGGAAATGGAAAAGAGGCACTACCTATTTTTAACTTAAGGTTTAACAGCATGGCCCCCTTCTTAATTTCCTTCTGGATGACCCACATTTTATTCAGGCGTAACTTGTACCGAAATGGACCGTAGTTTGGGTAAATTGTATCTGAAAGGAACCGGGGACAAGGCCCATATTTTTCAACCCTGCCCGAGGCACATTAGGGCCTTACCAATCACTTCGGATAGGGAGTGCCCCCCCCCAGCAGTAGTTTGACCCAGGTTTGAAAATATTCTCATGATAATAAATTGCCTTAAAATAAATACCTACCCCGATTGCAGTCTGACAAACCAATCTAGAACGCAAAATTAATTTTGGCGAAAAATGCGCCATCTTTGGAAATAATTCAACTTTAAGTATTCAATGGCAAAGTGTACACACCTTGCAGGCAGGTAAGCCATGCAAAAACATGTTAAATTACTAACAGAAAAAGGGAAAATCTCCCTAAAAAACATGCCATTAGAGCTATATAACCTTTGTCGAAATATGGGCGTATACGTTCCACGTAAGATAAATGCCAAAAATTAGCATCTTTGCCAGGGCTTCCCTTTTTCTACCTTTTTGATAGTTGTTTGGGAGATATTTTACTGCTAGTTACAGCAAGTAAACCTTCTGTAGCAATTTTGTCTTCCCGGGTACATAGTATTTTTCATAGGTGGAGTGGACTCACACTACGCACTACGTGAGCATTGGTGCGGGTTTAGAGATACCGTAATGGGAATTAAAATGTGCGCTTATACTTAATCGTATGTATCAAATTCTAATGTGGAAGAAAAATAAATACAAAAACAATTTCAATCATTCTGATGTATCTTACAAGAGGCAAATAAAGTCTCTATCGCACTATATGCTCGTCTTCTCAATTTTCAGGGGGGGAAATTTAGCGACTTTTTCGTGGCGGGACCACGCGGGGGGTGGGGGGGGGGCAACCTTTTTGGCAGGGAAATTCTTGGATACTCTACTATTAGGTCCCTATAAAAATGGATTAAAATAAGTTCACTTTGACGGTGGGCCGCCAGTTGTGGAGCCCTCCTAATGATGCAAAACGAAACGAGTAACACCTGGTCAGTTAGTTTTCTGTTGCCACCAAACGTCCTAACTAGCTATCCTGATTGGAGTTTTGAGCAAATCCCACTGTTATAACGGCACTTAAATGCCCCACGGTTGTTCCCCTATTATGATAACCCAATTTCGTTTGAGAACGAAAAAGGAATATGAATTTTTTGTGTTTGTGACTACCCGCTAGTTACCCTACCAATTATCCCTGAGGAGAGATAGAGCAAAATCTAAGGTGTATGGTGAACTCGCTTCCTGTTTTGGCATGACAAACCTTGTGTGAAATTCCATTCAAATGTATACCAGTGTGAGTCAACATGATTTGTTCCCCCAAAAACATATATTTTTTTTGTCAAAATGGTTGCAGCATATCTCTTATAAATTGTAAAAATTCAAAAGTCATTAAATATGCTTACAAAGGAATTTGAATTTTCATTTTGGTTCAGGAAATCAATATCTGCACTCATTTAAATGATTAAAGGCCCGCAGATTTGCCTTGTACAAGATTCTATTGATTTGGTTATGAGCGCAAATTTCAAGTGGGCTAGCTAATGTACCGCTTACACCCACTGGTGGGATAAATGGTATAAATGCCCCAAATTGAGTATAACACAGGCCAGTTATTTAGTTATGATTTAATTGCAACAAGTAGTTGCAAGTCTATTTTGACTGTTTAGAATTCTTCAGGTTTGGAATGAACGCGTTTTTAATATTAAGGGGGATGGACCGATCTTTCAGGATTGAAGTTTTCATCTTGATAGATAGCATCACTCCAAAACGCCCATCTGTAAAGTTTCGCGCGGATATTTCAATCCGTTTTGATGCGAGATGCTAAAAAGGTGATTTTGTAAGTCCCCCATAGAAGTACTGTGTGTAAAATAATATTGGCGACCAAAATGTGGGCATATTTCAGAAGTAAATATTTGTTAATATCAAGTATATAAAATATTCTAAAAAGATTACAATATTTTTAATATTTTGTTTCATCGGGCATTCATTTTGACTCACACTGTAGTGTTATGTTAGCATTACAGGGGGCTTACTATCAATTTCCAATACAACAGTTTGCAAAAAAAAATGGGACTTTGATTAAAAAATAGGGGGCTTGAAGATATTCGCTGAAATTCACGCAGACACCATGGAAATGGTGGGTAACAGAAAAACATCCGAGTTGATTCTCAGGCATTGCACCTAAACGTTGGACCTTGGTGGTTTTAATATCAATGGGAATGAGTCTAGTATGTGCCTATTTATGAATTTATACATTACGGAATGATCCAACTAGTGCATTTTTGTGCTCAAAAAAGCCATCAGACACACCTACTGCCACATTAAAAATTTCGGTGCGCCCACGCATAGTAGCGGTCCCACGCTTAGAACGGTATACGCCCAACCATATGACGTCACTGGCGACCAGAATCCCTTGCTCTTTTTTTGGGTCTCAGTAGGGGCGCATGTTAAGTTTTTAATGGATTTAACCACATAATTTTTCCCCATCATTCCCGTTTATGGAGACTTAAGTTTATATTTCCTATTTATATAAGTATACGTAATCTACGGCTGACTGATCGGAAGTTTGGATGATGTTTGTTGAGGGTGTTGTGAAGACTTTTAAGATCGACGATCGGGAGGTTCAGAATTGCGGCAGTTCAGAATTGTGAAGCTGTTGACAAAGTATCAGATTATATATAATGTGTTGAATCCCATTACCATGGTTGCCCCGCGAGCCTCAGGCCTCTTGTTTTTGGCGTGCTCGTCTAGGTAGGTATTAAGTGGGATTAGGCCAGGTAGCTCCCCACTACGTAAGTCCACCCTTAGACCGCCAGGGCAGTAGTGGGATATGTGTGTCATGTGTCGTGTCTGCTCCCTTGAATTAGTTTCATTGTTTTCGCACTTGTCGATTTAGCATTGCGTTGCAGCCATGTCTTTATGTTCTTCCAATGTTTACCTGGCTTAGCCGATGAATATCAAAATTTTTTTCTTAAATTTTTTTTTTTTTTTTTTTGGGGGAGGTGGTGCCCTGTTTCTTATGTGTACTGAGCGGGAGGAAGGGAACGAGGAGGGGGATTGCCCCCCCCTTTCCACCATCTTCTTTAACGCGATTACTTCTTACGGTCATCACTTTCCTACCTGCTCCTTTTTTCTTATCGCTTTTTTTTCACTCCTTACAGTCTCCCCGTCGTCTTTCTTCCCCCATTCTCGTCTACCCCTCCTCATCCCATAGTTTCCCACCCTTTGGATTACGGTTCTCGGAGCATGTTATCAACTGTGCGGATAAGATGGTGAAAAGGGCATGAGTTGGAGGAAGGAGGGCTGCCCTCCTCTGGGATTTGGCCCAAGTCAACTTAATCCCAGGAACGGACAAAGCGTCGAAAAGCCGAATAAGTTTGGTGAACAAAGATGGTCAGCATGCAAGGAGTTCCTCGAGACAGGACAAAGATCCGCATGAGCGATGTGTGAAATGTAGAAAGTGTAAAAGAAATAGTCCTTGTAACATTCAACAAAAGGGTGGTCAGAAATGAAGATTCAGAAGTACTTTGATGAATTGGAGGTATCTATGGAGAGGAAATAAGAAGACATAAGGCTAAGGCTATATAAGAATATCTTCATCCGTTAGGGGCATCTCCTCCGGGTCATCTGCCGTTGAAGTCTCTACCCCGACCTCTCCACCTAAAGAAGTTCAGAGTACACAAGTTCAACCTTGTGATCTAGTATCCAGGCGAAGTTTACGACGGTAGCCACGGAGGCTGTCAGACTTTTTATAGGGCTAACCCGTCCAGCCAATCCTGCAGTTATTCAAAGAAAAGGGCCAGTTATTATATTTGTCGAACCAGGTGGATAGTGATATTTACGATTGGCTGGTCAAATCCACCCCTTCCATTCACAGTGAATTAGAAGATTTTATCAACGGGTTTGAGAGTCTACGACGGTGCGGCCTCATTATAAGTCTAAAGAATCCCGCCATGGGGCTTTTTGGCGGCTCTATTCATTCAAGTGATCCGACGACCTTGCCCAGTTAATCAACGGGAAGAACTTCTGCTTCAGTTCAGTGATGATCACACTAACAACCAATCAGGCTGGCACTTACCATGTAGAGGGAATGATAAACAACTTCAGTCCACCGGCCCCTGTGGGATTACAGATTGGTGTGTGTGATAATGAGCTTAGGGGCGACTTCCGTTGCCGGCGGCGAGTGAAATCAACGACCTTGTTAAACCTATTGATGATGATAGAGTTATTGATAAGGGTTCCGGTGGTACTCGGGAATCGGTTCGATTTCCGTAATAGAGTGGGGCTTTGCGTGACGAGGATTATAGAGATATAAGGAGAGAGATGATTATTCCAGAGTCAGCTCTACTCCTCCTGACGGCCGTTCATCTCGTCCCGTGGTTGATGATCAGTCTATTCCGACTAGGGCCGCCGCTGTTACCGATGGTGTACCAACAAGTCATGAGACTTATTTAATTGGAAACCATATGACTATTATGACCGGAGGTGTAGTAATTCTTTCAACGAGGGTCAGACCTATTCCTCCCCGACTCCGAAGAAGTAAAGTTGTTGATGAGAGGTTGTACACGATAAAGGAATAGTTTCTACCCACGTACTTCCAAGTCTCCTGTGGTTTCCGGTTCTCTATGTTCGTTCATCTAGCCATTCTTCGGGCCGTCGCCGTCGTTCCCGGACTAGAATACTTCATCCGTTTCTCCGCCTATTCAACCGTCGGCCAGGTCGCCGTTCTTCAGCTTCAGCTGTTTGTTCTCGTCGGCTACACTCTACCCAATCGACCAGCCATCGCCATGCTTCCAGAAAGGCTTCTCCTTCATCGATTCTCTTATCAGATACCAGAAAGGATAAGGATCATTATTCTACTTCCGTAGACGTGCTCACCTTCCAGAGATCGCAGTTCCATACGCAAGCCATCCAGTGATAGTCCGTATAAAGCGTTCTCTGAGAGAAGTACCCCCCCCCCCAAGTAAGATTTTGAATATGTGGACGTAAATAAAAGGGATTCTTTGAGGGACTTAAGCCGTCGCAGCCGTCGTTCTCCAGATAGGGAGGCTCTCTCTGATGCTACGAATACTTTCTCCTCTCCGTCTAGAAAGTCTCATTCAAGTAGTAAGAGGAAAGCATCATGACTCTTCTAGCCATGACTCGAAGATCTAGAGGCTCTCTTCAGGTAGTTCTTCACGTCACGGTCCAAGTCCCTGATGGACGGAAAGCTGCTTCAGGTTCAAGACTAGTGAAAAGTCATCTCATATGTCCATTAAATCCAAGACTGTTTATATGAATAAGTCAGTGGCTTCACCTCGGCGAACTGATTCTAGACCGACTCTTTCCTCGTTGACAGTGAAATGCCGATTATTAGGGATCTTCCAAGAAAAGATTTAAGTTGATGAGTCCTTCATAACTCTATATCAAAGCTAATGGTAAAGTTATTCACTCCAAGACTGGAGTTAGTTATCTGTTCGAATGATAAAGAGAAGGTCCGCCGCTGCGCAACATGAAGGACTGAATCCCGAAAGGTGGCTAAGAGCTGATAACTGGATGGGAATGATTCTTCTTGTAATCAACTTAATGTGTTGTTTTTTTGCATATCACAGAAATGAGCCTAACCTGATCCTGCTCTACCAGTGTTACGCCTTGAGTTCAAGCCACCGAAAATACTCCAACCATTATCGGATGATGCTTGCTACATCCATGCGTTGCACAATTAGTAAGTACTTCAAGTAAAGAGCGCACTAGTGATAATGAGCCAAAGATTTGATCGGTGTGAGATACGAAGGTAAGAGCAAATTTCCCAAATATTTGGCGCTCCTTATCCGATGTTGACTCCTTATGACGGAAGACTTGAAGATCTATGTTACCTATCTCCAGATGTTGCTGCACCTTTTTGGCAGCTGTTTTGGTTAATCGGGGATTGAAATGTGATTCTGCTACTCCCAAGGATCTACAACTTCGACACCTTGGGTTTGGCGCAAAGCATTATAGGAAGGGGAAAAACGGGTAGTGAAGCATATCATTCCGTTCGACAGACTTAAGACAGACTATTGATAAGGTCAGAAGTCTATTGGATGATTATCAGACGGAAAGACTCCCTTCTCAGTGGATTCCTGAGTCTTTCCCTTCAGTGAGGAAGATAAAGATATTCTTCTATCTGTTACCTTTGGTCCTAGACCGTGCTGGGATAAAATGAAATCTGTGAGAAGCTTTATGCAGCCAAGCACCATGCCCTCCAGTGGTGTTGAAGGCGGTTCTTCAAAGAAACATAGGGAACCTGTCCCTAGAGTTGATTCATGGAATGTGGGCAAAGACGCCGATCTCCGCCATGTGGAACATGATCGTTCGTGATGGAATGAGAACTTCAAATGTAGCCTTGTTGTCTCGTAGCCACCTTATGAACGGGTTAATGGAGCCTAATGTAGAGCTGTTAATTGAAGCTATTGAGAGATGCCTTTATACTATGAGAGAGATCTTCATCAAGGTTCTGCAGATCTTTTACACGAAGATCTGCTTACCAGTTAGTGGTCTAAGAAGAAAGAGAATGCTGTTGATTGCGTTATGTTTGAATTTACAGCCAAAGAAGTTCTCCTTAACGCTCCCAGTGAGGAGGAAAGGATTCTTTGGAGGACAGTTGTCTAGTTTAGGTCTCAGGAGAAGAACGTGTAAAAGGCTGCAGATCAAGCTGCCAAGCGGTCTAATTATAACAAGTCCAGAGGCTCCTCACTCAAAATATGACCTATAGATACGACCTTATGATTATGGCTGCCGCAGAAGGTCCTCCGCCTCCAGTTATGGTCCTGCCAATAGCGGGAATAGAGGTTCCTTTCGGAAGTCGGAATATGACTTTAAAGATAGCAGGCCAACTATAGAGGATCTAGACAGTTCAGAAGCTGTTCTTCCTACTCCAGAAATAGAGGAGCCAGACGTGGCGCGAGTAGGGGGAGGAAAGTACAATTTGACTCCTACCACCTTTGACGCCAGTGGGGGGGGGGGGCGTCTGAAGTTTTTCCTCCCGACGTGGCGATCGTAACCTCGGACCAATGGATTTCTACGACTATTTCGAAGGGTTGCCATTTGGAGTTTACCGAACTTCCGCCGATGAAAGTCATATTCTGCAATACGCCTATGCAAAAGAGACTTTAAGGGCGATGTATTAAAGAAGAGTTGAAAGAATTGCTAAGAAAAAGGCAATTTTCCAATAAAAGCAGATTATGGAAGGCTTCTCATTCGATTTTCTTCCTGGCTACGAAGAAAACAGGAGACCTCAGACCATTCAGGAATTGGAAAACCTTTCAGCGGTCATCAAAGAGTTGAAGAAGGGCTTTTTTTTTGTGGTTTTCGGCGCGACCTGGGATTTTTTAAAAGACGCCCCCACCTCAATGTTCCAGTTTTTCCTTCTCATCAAAAATGGCTTCGCTTATTCAGATTCGACAACCAGTTCTTATCAATTCCAAGTTCTGCCATTCGGACTTTCAACTGCTCCCCTTACCTTTACAAGAATAGTAAAGACAGTGGACAGAACATCTGAGAAGGAGGTGGCCGTCCAAATTTTCGTCTGTCTCGACGATTGGTTGATTGTCGCCCCAAGCAAATCAAGTCGTTAAGCAGTTAACTGTGGTTATGAATACGGTGAAAGAGCTGGCTTTATGAGAAACCTAAAAAAATAGAAATCAAAAAAAAAGTCTTATCCAAGCAGACAGAAACCGGAGTTAATAGGAGTGATTTTGGACTTGAAAACACCCAAAAAGTTTCCAAAAGAAGAGGAGAATTCAAGATGGGAGGGATTGTATACTGCTCATTCTGAAGAGGAATTATCTCCTGCTCATATATGGCTCCGCTTGTTAGGGATGATGGCAAGTTTGGTAGAACTTCTACCTTCTGCAGATGAGGATGCGACTTTCTCAGCTTACATATCCGGAGTACTTACAGAGACTTACCGTCACGATCTAACAACCTCAAGGTACCGTTAAAGCAAAAGATTGCGAAGCACGACGATGGTGTTAAGCAACACAAAGATCTATGCGTGCGGAAAGAAGAAGTTCAGAGCGCCTCATCAAGTTCTTATAACAAACAGATGCTTCGAGACAGAGATGGGGAGAATACATGAGATCCCACGAATAAAGGGAGTTGTCCAGATGATAAGGGAAGGTCCATATAAATGTCCTAGAGATGCTAGCAGTCTACCACGTTCTAAAGCAGTTCAAACAAATGATTATGGGAAGTCAGTGATGACAATAAGAGCAGGACAATCCCACTGTTGTTGCCTACATAAATCACCAAGGAGGGAAAAAGCGTTATCCTCATGTTGCAACCAACCATCCGCCTCCTCTCTTGGTGCCCAGATCATTAATTACCTTCAAGGCGGACACATCTCAGGAGTCATAAACTGTATCGCAGACAGGCTTTCCAGAGGGAAATCAGCCAAGAAGGATGTATTACATCGGAATCAACCGTGGAGTGGCATCTCACAGGCCGCATATGCCAGAGTGATTTTCAACTCCATTTACAGGCCCAGGTAGATCGGTTTGCAAACAGCAAAAATCACCAACTCCCAACATACTGCACGTGGGGAAAACGGACGAGAAAGCCTGGGTGAAGGACTGTTTTTCAATAAGTTGGGAGAACCTGATTGCATTGGCCTTTCCACCGATAACAATTCTGGCAAAAGTACTGACGAAGTTTCAGCATCAAGGTCATGCAAGATGCTGCTTGTCACTCATTTTGGCCAGTAGGTTGGTTTTTGAGGCTGGTCAGCATCTGGAAGACCATCCCAAGATGATTCCCTTAAGGCCCCAAAAATATATTGGGGAGCGGAAGAAAGAGAAGAGAAGGAAAAAAAATAAAAGAGTGCGCTCCAAAGAAAAAGTCTCTAAAATTGACTGTGTGGCCTCTCTCAAGCTCGCCTTCAAAAACAAAAAAAACTCAAGGGCTTTTCAGGGAAGAAGCTGCCTCCCTGGCGGTGGGAGCACGAAGGAAGTCTACTTCCATTATCTACAATAGCGGACTTCAACGATTCAATGTCTGGTGCAAGGAACATAAGGTTGATCCGCCATACTGCCTCTGTAGGAAAGGGGCTAACTTCCTGACGTCTCTTTCAAGAAAATCTCCAGCTCTTAGACTATTAGGAACTACCTGTCTGCCATTTATACTATCCATGATAGCTCGGACATGATTAGAGAAGATAAGGGTCTTCGATCTCATTAAGGGAATGTTAAATAAACGTCCAACTTTTCGGAAACTCACTCCTTCTTGAGATCTTCTATTAGTCCTCCAATACGTAACTGGCGAGCCGTTTGAACTTTTGGACAAAGCACTCTCCTTGACTTGACAAGAAAAGACAGCATTCTCCATTATGGTCGCTTCTACCAGAAGGGTTCCGAAATCCTTATTGCAGTTATTACGCCACTACGACAAAAAGTATATGAGATTCTCGGACTCTCACAATGTCACTCTACCTCCTCGTGCTGGTTTGCATGGCTAAAAACTAGACACTCAGTAGGCACCTCAAACCAATAGTACTTCCAGAACTACCAGTGTTACTGGTGATCCTTGAGGGATAAACGCGGTGTCCCAGTCAAAGCTCTCCGACATTATTAACACCGCACTGCCTTTTTGAGGAAAACTATGATGATTCTTCAATTTCGAACCACTCTTTATAATACAATAAAAACCTTACAAACCTGCAACAAACAAAACATTATCACGTGGGGTCACTTCCCTCATCTCTAATGCTTTAAAAGTGAAAACCTCGTCAGGGACAGTACATCACCCTTAACCCTCATGCCTCATGAGATAAGAAGTCAGGCAACATCTTGAGCTTTTCACTAGGATTAGGTGAACATTCTTGAATTTGGAAGCAGCAGGATGGAGGACGCCTACTAAATTTCAAAATATTTTATAGGAAGGACGTCCTTATAGTAACCAAAAAACCGTGGCCCAAAAAACCATTCCTGTTAGCAAAGCAGTCAGAGTAAGAGGACGGATGCCATGCATCCTTATTAAGATGTTCATAAGGTGAGGATTGCCAGTATAACTTATCTGTACCTGATATGATGTGTTTTATGATATACTATCATGGTATTATGTTTGGCTATTAGACTATGGGGCAAAATTATTTCAGCTTCCATTAAAAGAAACACATGGCGAAAACCCGCTAATACTGAGACTACCGGCTCCACTTCCTCCACCTAGTGACCAGTTTGGCAGTCTTGCACTAGTTGGATCATTTCGTAAATGTTATAGAATGATAAATAATAAAATAGAATATACTCACCCAAATTGTGAGATTGTTCTATTTTATACATGTATACTTACGAATGATCAAACTAGTAACCCTCATCCAGTCCCTTCCCCGCAAAGTGGAGCTTGGGGAAGGTACAAAATTGAGCAAAGGATTCTGGTAGCCAGTGACGTCATATGGTTGGACGTACCGATGCTAGCGTGCGACCGCTACTAGCGTGGGCGCAACCGAAATTTTTAATGTGGCAGAGTAGGGGCTTGCTGATGGATTTTTTGAGCCACAAAAATGTCTACAGTTGAGATTCCTTGTAATTATACATGTATAAAAATAGACAATCTCACAATTTGGTGAGTATATTTGGGCGTTTCCGCAAATTAGGGTACCAGGCTTAAACCCTTGGTGTCATGGTTTGGAATGGTGCATCAAAACTGGAATATTATGGTATATTGTTTCATGATTATTATACAAAGCAACACACATAAAGCTTTTGTAAATAATAAATCTGAAGTTTGGGTAACTAGCCGATCAGGGTTTATAATTGATGCAAGTCATTGGTTCCCTGTGTAAAAACACAACCCAAAATTTTGGTTGTCCCGCTTTTTACGTTACTTATGGGAACCAATGGTTTGAGGATGTGGGGGTTGAAAATGTCTAGCATTTAGTGCAGTGATGGATCAAGTTCAAACTTGGTATGCTTTATACATTGAGGAAGGGGTCTTATGTGGGGTCACAGATGAGGCAGACGGGTCGTTCCAGGGTCCTTAGGGTCAGATCTTGTGCATGTGGTATACACTGTGCAGTGGATATTTTTGGATCAAATGGTGCCTCGCCTTTTAGTGCAGTCCGCAAGTTCATCTGGGTATGCTATTTTTATTTGATGCAAGGGGTTTTATGGGAGCACAGTATACAAAATCCCTCCACCACAGAAAGTGCACCAACAGAACCGCTATAATTTTCCTATAAACCTAGAATTTGAGTGTAAAACATTGTGTAGTTTTATGGCGGGTCTGTGTCCGAGAGATTTGCTTTTGGTACATTCATGTGCGTGTTCATTGATTGACACTTATTTTTTTTTTAAAATGATGATAAAGCGACTTGGTCGGTATGATCTGGCGACAGTAAGTAACTGCCGTGAAGCACAGATTCTTCGGGGCTCAAAGAGCTAGAAAAAACGGGTGTACTTTTCAAATCTACTTTGCAAAAAACTGATATGTCAATGTGGTTCAAAGAAGATATTTTAGAGCATGACTTTAAAATTTGAATTGGCTCATATTAAGGCAGGGGCAAAGATATGACGGATACAAGAAATAGAGCGCATAAACCATGTGTTTCAATAGGCAGACTATTTTTTACTGTGTCCCCTTCTTATGTGGTATAACAGATAAGGAGGTCAAATGTCATTCAGGGGGTCATTGGTATTTACTTTTTGTAAAATGTTCTATTCATTTTATTGTAATGATGTGGCAGTTTTTTTTCCAAAACAGTACATTGCAAGACTGTAGTCATGCAAGAGGAGTAACTTGCAGTTGTTTTGACGTCCCGCCATTTCTGTTTTTTTTTCGCTGTACACTGTTGAAACATGAACACGTCATTCAAATTATAATTTTAAATAACATTCTGTAATTCATAAGTCAACGCACAGATCTGACGACCTATTTGTGACCGCTGTCCCTATTTTTTATTCAAAAACAAATATGTAACTGTAAGCAATTATTCGGATCCACATTTGAAAATAAAATAAGAGCCATATTTGCAGCACAAAAGAAGAAACTTGTTTATTGAAAAAAATATTTGCACTTTAAAACAAACATTGACAGCTAGTATAAAGCATAGTCATAGATTAGATATACACACAAAATGCAACGAAGGGTGTTTGAGGGGATGGGTCGGGAATTGGGTCAGGATAGTGTTTGGGGAGGGAGGAGGGTGTTGGGAACAAGGATGGTGTTATATGGGCTGGAGTTTTGGGAAGAGGGAGGAAGGTGTTGGGGACTAAGGAGTAGCAGTTTGTGGAGGGGAGATATTGGGGATGGAGGCATGAGGGTGCATATTGGGGGGAGGAGAATGAGGCGGGGAGAAAATTGGGGGCGTGGTACGTGGATGGTGGGGGAGGGTACAACATGGATGTTTGGTGAAGGGCTTGGTAACGTTGGATGTTTGGGAGAGGCAGGGTGGGATGTTTGGGGGTGGAGGCAGGTAGGATAATCCGGGAGGGGCATGTTGGGGATGTTGACGAAGGGGAGTGGGGATGTTAGGGTGATCAGGGTGTTGGGGAAGGTTGGATGCTGGGAGAGGTGAAGGTGGAATGCTGCAAGGGGGACAGGTCCGGTGTGAGTTGAGAGCGAGGGACAAAAAAGTGTGTTGGAAGAAGGGAACAGGTGGGGTGTGTGGAGGGGACAGGTGGGGTGTTGTGGGAGGGGGACAGATGGGATATTGGGAGAGGGGACAGGTGTGATGTTGGGAGGGGACAGGTGGGGGTGTTTGGAGAGGTGACAGTTGGGGTGGTGTTGGAAGAGGGACAGGTGGGGTGTTGAGAGAGGGAGACATTGG
>JAMKCH010041409.1:0-13576 GCA_023653785.1 Ophioderma brevispina
GACGAAGCGGACGGCCTAGGAACGTCAGAGCACTGCGAACATTCAAGCTGAAGACAGGAGCTTCGCAACAACCCACGCGCAAGCATAAGGAGACCTGTCGCAAATGTCTCCAGATCGTCATTTCAACCTTTCATCGCATCGTTAATGATGACATCATATGCCATCCCATACAAAATTGTGAGACGACATAATTTGGATGCAGGTGATCCTCACCGTGCTGGCTTTTTGGCAATTGGCAATCAACACCACTGCGCTTCTAAGATGACTTGTTGTTGATGATGCCAAGTTCCAATGACGGATCAGTGAACTCTCACAATGTGAAGTAATCGCCACCAGGGAACCCTCCCCATGATTTTGTCTACTACAGACCTAATGATCGCAGGAAAGGTGCAGTTTTATCAGCTAATACGGTAACAATAAACCTAATGGGCCCATTTTTATTGATGGGAAATTTGAATGGTGCCGGTTATCTCAATATCATTAAATCACAATCTGGAACAAGAGTTGCGGCGCATTTTTTTCAGCAGGCAAAGAAAGGCACTTCATCGTGCCCTGGTTTTCAAGATGGTGCACCAGCATACAGGTCTGTAATGGTTAGAAACCGCCTTGAGGAACTCTCTCCGAAATCGATCATTGGATTAAGGTATGTGATGGAATGGCCCCCTCGGTCAACCAGATCTACTCCACTAATTTTTTGGCTAGGGGTAGTAAAAGCCTATAGCTTACAATAGAGGGTCCCCAACACATTACCAGAACTATACTACCGACGGATAACGATTCATTTAACCAACCTACCGCATAGGAAAACGCGTGTAACCTCAATAGCTTTCAACAACTGCACTCCAGGGCTACCAAGTGCAATCGCAAATCAAGGGAGGACATGTGGAAGAATAGAAACTAAAGTAGGACCGTTAATATACATCTTTTGATTTTGCAAATTGTGTTCAACACCATGCCTAAGAAAAATGATGCTCCGTGGCAATCTGTTTTGGCGACTTATTGTTCATTGAACATATCTTAAGACCCACTCAACCAAATGAACACAAAAATCAGGTAAGAAAGCTCTATTCCAATTCTTTAATGATAAATAAAACCACAGATAATCAAATTACCGAAAGTGGAAAATATCACTTTCAATTTTGCGTAAATTTTATAATTGGCCCCTGTAGATGCTATGCTCGTGGAGCAAGACGAGCATCTTCTACCATTCAATACATGCAGCTGCCTTTTAAAATGTTCTGCTTCAAGTTGGTATTTCTACTTTGGGAAAGTAAATTGTCTTAAATCAGTGCGCGAGGTCGTGGGTTTCATACTAGGGGCTGTATAGAAGTGGCGGAACAATGTTTGGCGTAGAGTTGTAACGGAAAGGGGTGGACAAACGATTTCCCATTGTGCACCCTCACTGCCCGGTCAATTTTGGGATATTTTCAGGTAATATCCCGAATGACCCCAAATAAAATAACAGGTGAACTGTCATTTTGTATTTGTTTTGTGTCTGGACGTCCGCAACTCTTAACAAAATGAATAATAATTTTACGAGAATAGGCCATTTTTTGTTACTTTTATATGAAAGGTTATCAAAATCCCAAGTAAAGCCAGTAAATCGTTTATCCTTCAATCATTGCCCTATTGAACAGGCATAAGAATTTTCAGGTTTTTGAATTTACGCAATTATGTTTGGGGTAAATTAGTAAGTTTAATGAACATTTCCTGTTAACAAATTTTGACAATCGCGAAAATAAAAACTCGCGAAATGTCAGCCATTGGCAAATTCGCGAAAATAACTGTACGCGAAAATGTTTACTTATACGGTATTTTCAGCCTGTTTTAGGGCCATTTACGTCATTTTTACGTTGTTTTTCAGGTTTTTTTTCAGGTTAATTGTCAAAAGTAGATTCTCGTGCGTGATTGAAGGTCCACTTCAATTTATAAACCCCGTTCAGAACATGTGAAAGATATAAACGAAATGAAAATTGATGCTGACCGGCATGGAACCTTAACTGGGCGGCCATTATGGATTTCAATATGGCACCCATCTTAGAATTCAGTATGGTACCGTTTGGTACGTAGCAAACCCAATAGATACAACCTTTGTAGCAGTCTATGTGGAATCCTCAAGTGTCATAAACATGGAATTGCCACCACTTCTAACCTCCGCAAATTGTATGGAAATGGCGGCCATTTTGGTTTTTCTTCGAATTTTGAAGGTGAAGACGGCAACGACGAACCTGTTAACAGCCGTTTTCGGATTCAGCACCCTCGAAATACCCTAAAACACTGGATTAACCACTTTGTTTAAAAAATGCCTACAGTATTGAATAATTATCTAATTCTAACCTATATAGTTTGATTTAAATTTCGGACAAATTTGATTCCGATATGTAAAAGGATTTCAAAGCACAGAACATGTCATATAACCTATACTGAATGACATGAAATCCTGCAATCCAAATAAGTGCCCATTAGGCTAGTCAAATTAAGATAAATGATACCTTAACCCAAAACTAATTGAAAAGAAGCATTTCCTCCAAAATTGTATTGAATAAACCTTTAAGAACAACATATCAAAAGTTTACCCAAATCCAGGGAGTGGAATATGTATTTTAAGGGGGTATTAAACTATGGAGTTACCAGATATACTATAGGACCCAGTGAACAAGTGCATGGCACTTGTAACATTGAGTCATGCTCCAAATTCAAATGGAAGCCAAATTTTAATTTTAAAATACCTTCAAGTGTAAGTTATTGTGTCAATGAAACAATTAGAAATGTACCTATGATCATAACCAAGTGATACCAGGTAATCCCGATAAATAAAAATAGGTCAAATTATAAATTGATTGCAAAATATATGAAAAAATGTAATTCCTATGGTATTTTGACAACTTTGCCCCATATTAGTTTTATTTCGATTTTGGCGCATTTAAAACGAATTGAAATGTATGTTGTACATTGGTTAGGATAATTTCTAATGTCATTGACACATTGATTTCGATTTGAAGCCTGTAATCCTTATACATTTGTGTCAAGTAGTTTTTGAAGATGTTCACAAAATGAACAATTTACAACCACTTCGATCAAAATCGGCCGATTCTGTAAATTTTACTCCAGGATGACCATGAACTGTTATGTGCCTATAGATGAGGTGACATGTGACGTCAACGCCGGGCAACGAACAAAGCACTGCCCGGCGTTATGCGTGAGCACCTTCGGGGCTTGTGCTTTTAAAATTCGCGCTCAATCAGGCGTGCTAAGGCTATTGAATACTGTAACTGTATGGGCATATTCTTCGCACCTTTAACATGTCAGTAGACCAGGTGCTAACGTGTGTTTGTAAACATTGATGTCGCCTCATCTATAAAGTACAATTTGTAATAGCACTATAACTCATAGATTTAAACCTTAGAAGTAGCCCGATAAATTGGTATATTTTTAAAATTAATTTAAACAATTTTAGTTTTTACCTCCTTTACAAATGTTTCCCCCTTATTTCTACATGTTCCACTAGTTTGATTTTGGTCAATTTTAATATATTCTGTTTTGGACAATTTCACAGTATATTAACACCAAAATTGTTTCTTTGCAATTTGTTTTGGACCAAATCATGCTACATAGTACATGCTATTAGCAGCACCAAGCAGAGGATGCAGGATGCTCAAATCCACCCAGTGATTATTTCAGGAATTTTATGGCCAACATATATACAAGACAGGGTCCGCCTCCTGATTTTTGAAAAGTGGCAAAAATAGCATTTAGGGATAGGCCTATTTGGTCAAATAACTTATAAAAGCACATACAAAGGCTAAAACAACACTCATAGCCACACAACTCCACAAGTATGTTAAACTGCAGTTACATCTCCATACATACACTTCTACAGCAAATTACAATCGATAGGCCCATTAAAACTGGTTTCTAGATGGATCCTACCTTACTTATCTATACATTAAGTAATGAATAATGTCAAATAAGACATGCTAGTCCAGTGTTTTTCAAAAAAGTGTCAAAATATTCTATTTTCAGTCCGAAATACAATACATTAAAATTGGGGTGGGTGGTGCCAGTTTGGAGATCAGGCAAGCAAATTGCACACATTGTTTTCAGGAATGCACAATAATGGAAATCATCGCGAATGAATGTGTTTATACGTGTTGGTAGGGGGAGCACGAATACGTTGATTAAAACATCAACACAACGGTTTTTGATTCCGAATAATTTCGAGAAACCATTCTCCGTCATCAGCGGTGTTTAGCTTAGGTGTGATGGTAGATTCCTTACCACTTCTGGGCGCTGGTTGTGTCCTACAACTTGGTGTTGCCAGTAAGGAATCATAAATTGAAAAGTGGCAAAAATGGCATTAGGAAGCGCCTATTTGGTCAAATAACTTATAAAAGCACATACAAAGGCTAAAACAACACTCATACCCTCATCAACTCCCACAAGTATTCAGCGTTATAGAAAACCCACACATACCGACCAATATTTAGCATTGTGATAACTGACCCTACTGATCAAGAAACAGAAATTGAGCACGTCAAATCTGCCCTGCGACGTTGCGGTTATCAAAATTGGAGCTTCAAGAGAGCACGCGCCAAAAAACGATCACCGGCCACCGCTCAAGTCACACCTCCAACCCGACAAAAAATAAGACCCCGGTTGTTATCCCGTACGTGCAGGACGTATCAGAGAAAATCAAACGAGTGTTTGGCAATTATGGCATCTTAACTGCTTTTAAACCTTATCAGACCCTCCGCCAACTTTTAGTCGCACCCAAAGACAAATTAAAGTTGAAGATCATCGGGCGTCGTCTATCGTATGTCCTGTGGAAGCTGCGACAAAGTTTACATAGGCGAAACCAAAAGGACTGTAGGGGAACGCCTAAAAGACATAAAGCTAAAACCGCCAGCAACCTCTCTGTTTGGGCAGAACATAATAAATCAACTGGCACATCCCAAATGGTGATGATGTCATAGTACTCTGCCGAGAGCAGAGAAAAGAAATGCTACCTGTAAAGTGAAGGAGCTATTTTTATCAAGAAAGAGAACAGACCCCCCTTAATAGGACGGGGGACGTGAACTTTCCAAGATTATGATTCCACTGGCAAACAACAAAGTTGAAGAACAACAACGTTCAGAAGATGTGGTAAGGAATCTCTACCTGTCAACCTCAGACTCAACAACCGATGGATGCGGAGAATGGTTTCTCCGCGAAATATTCGGAATCAAAAAGTGACGTGGTGTTGAACAGTTTTAATCCACTATTTCAATGGAAATCATGTTGCCTAATGGTTTGTATATCATTTTCTTCCAACAAACCAATATGATAGCAACTAAACCGGATTATAAGTTGTGTTGATATAAAGCCAGAATAATTCAGTGTAGTTTATGAAAATGACAATGTAACATATATTTACCTGAACTTCCACTTGTTGTTTTGAAGCTGGATCCCAGTGCACTTGATCAATTCTTTTCTACATGCCTGTACTTCTTCACCAGCTTCTGGGTAGGTCTTTAGATCGGCAGCAGGTAGGCCCTCACCATTGTATTGCACTGACCATTTAGCTTCAGCTTTGGGTGTGATCCTGCAAACTCTGGAGCTTTGGGGTCTACTCGAATCTGCTCAAGCAGGATCATGTGGATGAGAGTGTTTTTTAGTCGACCGGCAAAAAGTATAGTTGTGTCGATTTCCAACCCATTGGCCTTTTTTTCGACCAGAAGCTTTTACGGAATCTGTTCCAGAAGGTGGGAGTGGCATGGCCACATCTGAAAATTCATTCCTCATGTAGCAGATCAGACTGACAGCGAAGTGGCATGACAGCTGCACATCTTTGTATGATAGGAAGTTCTTGTTTATAGATTGCTTTTGGGTGTTTTTTTTGCAACATCATCTCGCCACAGGGGCAAAGAGTGGGATACAAATGCAGAATATCTAATCCTGTCTCTAAGTGAAGCCACCGCACTGTCCGCACTGCAGAAAATATCAACATAGGCCCACACAATTTTTAGAGAGACCCATGTTCCATTGAGTCTCTCATCTGTAATATGCCCATCCATCTGTCCATCTATCAGCTGCTTCAAACAGTTCTGCACCTTTAGGAAGCAAATGCTTTGTGCAGAACGCCAATTCTGTCGGCCAGTCGTCTCAACATCCTCTTTCAGGAGTCCGTGATCGTGGAACCTGAAGATCTTACTGATGAGAGTGAGATGGTTGCTATATGAATTAAATGTGGGCCCATGAGAAGCACTTGACTTGGAATAAATGATTCACCAACTTCTTGTGATTGTGCATGAAGTCCTGGTCGAAAAGTCCTCTAGCTTGTAGAATGAACTCCCTATTGAATTATTATAGCAGTATATTCAAATCCTTCTCCAGCTGGAATTGGCCTGGATTTCTCTTTGCCATTTTGATTGTTGGCGATGTCCATCATAAGAGCTCTCCTCTTAGCATCTCCATCTGAAGCCTGTCCGACAAGTGGCCCCAAGGTGTCACTTAAGTGCCGGTCATAAAACTCATGAGTGGCATCCCACTGTTGCCTCACAAATGCTGCATCAAATTGGTTGCACGTTGGTTGAATCACTGGGAATCGTTGGCAAGAGTATGTGCAGTGGATTCAGGATAATAGTTCGAGCCTTCCTCACCATCACCAACATATGTAATGTTGTCTCCCACACAGACATGGCTTTCCTCTTCCCTCACACAGAATCCAAGAAGGATGTCTCTGTCAGCAACATATTCTGTGTTTTCAATAATGCCAGTTTCGTCTTCAGCGATTAGGACAGGAACCTTTGGAATGTTTGATCTTATGCTTGTGTCATCATAGATCTCTTTCAAAACGTTTGAAGTGGGTTTCTGATATCCGGGATCTAGAACAATTAAATGAAGCTTCCGCCACTTAAAAACACTGTGTATCTCTGGTCTAAAAAGGTTGAGTGATACAAAGTTGGCCAGTCTTGGACCTCCTTAGATTGCCTCAAAGAATGTTTTCAAGGGTGCTCTGTAGTGCTTTCCTTTGCTTTTAACATGAAAATTACGGCTCACACTCTCAAGAAGCCAAGGAGAACATGATTGTCTGCCAGTTTCCCTTCATCTGAACCTTCTTCAATTGATAAGGCAGATCCTTTATACCTCCCTCACTCTAGCCGCGCTATTACAATCTATCTTGGTACATAATCAAGATGGAATGCGGTCACATTTAACCCATATCAATTAGTTTTAAAATCCACCAATACCGCATAAGCCCGTCATAAATCTGATTGATTGGTAGCATTGCATGTAAATGTTTTGACGTGGACATCGAACTCTTTCCTGATTGTTCTGACCACTAATGAGGTACAGATTTTTTATTGAAGTCCGGGATTGAAACCGCCGTCCTTAAAGTTGTCCATTATGGCACGCTAGAGCGGCGGACATAAAACGTCGAGTTTGACAACCGCGTCGAGTTTGCAACGCTATGCGGGGGCAAGTTTGCAACGCTATGCAGACGAGTTTCCAAGTTTGCAACGCTATACCGGCGAGTTTGCAACGCTATGCCGGCGAGTTTGCAAGTTTGTAACGCGATGACGGCGAGAGTTTGCAAGTTCGTAGCGCGATGACGGCGAGAGTTTGCAAGTTCGTAACGCGATAAAAAATTAATAAAAAAATAAATAAAAATCAAAATAAAAAACCCGCCGTAATCGCGTTGCAAAAACTGGCCGGCCCAGAGCGTTTGCAAAACTTGAAAACTCTCGCCGGCATCGCAGTTACAACATTGCAAACTCTCGCCGTAATCGCGTTACAAACTTGCAAACTCTCTCGCCGTCACCGTGTTACAAACTTGCAAACTCTCGCCGTCAAAAAAAAAATTTAAATAAATAAAAATCAAAATAAAACTCGCCGTCATCGCGTTGCAAACTCGCCGGCATAGCGTTGCAAACTTGCAAACTCGCCGGCATAGCGTTGCAAACTCGCCGGCATAGCGTCGCAAACTCGCCGGCATAGCGTTGCAAACTCGCCGGCATAGCGTTGCAAACTCGACGCGGTTTGTCAAACTCGACGTTTTATGTCCGCTCTAACGTGCCATAGTCCAAATATGACAGGAAAGAAACCGTATACCTGATATCGTAAGTTATTTTAAAGGTTTTTTTATTTTAAAGCGGGTAAGGGTAGTAGATAGGAACCTAGGATTTTGTAAATAGTGTTGTCTCACCACTTTTTGATCATTTCAAGTGTCTATCTTATAATTTCGGTATAAATCACACCCTGAATGAATATATTACATTGATAAAAAATGCAAAGGTCATATTGGGCTGTATACATTTGCAGTTTGCGGCTTTTATTAATTATTAAAATAATTTCGGTATAAATCACATCCTGGATTGATATCACATTGACAGAACAATACAAAGTCGCATACATTGCCGTCTACGCAAGGTGTATTATATTACGTATGCAGTGTTTAATTTTACTTTACATACATTTATTTTTGCCTACATTGAAAACAATACTGCAATTTGAGTGGGAATATCCGTAGAGTTACCTGTAATAAGTCAGGTGAGATCTATTTATCATTTTTATCGGTACAAATGCTCTTTGTTTGTTGGTGTTTGCTAGTATTCACTATGTCGATCGTGCCCAGTATATCCAGTGCCCTATTTTCCCCCACACAAGACCCAGCTATGGCTGCACGATTGAAAAATGTGTCAATTGGCTATTCCAGAAATTATGCCACACCCCCCCCCCCCCAAAGATGACTCTGGGAATTCCCACACTCATCTTCTAAAAAAAATGCATGGGAATTCCCATAGTGAAATCCCAAAAGCACATGGAAATTCCCATCATGAAATCCAAAATGCATGGGAATTCCCACATTGAAAATCGAAAAAGCATGTCCATAATTTTTAAAGCATGTCGCCTTTTTTAATCGAGTAGCCTAAGCACAGATTACACTCGGGACATTCCTGGCCTTACCTTCCCACTGAAAAAATCCCATTTCCCAAAGATACGATAAGACTATCACTTAGTAGGCTGACCAAAGATGACTCTGGGAATTCCCATACCTTGTGCACTGAATACATCCCATTTTCATTGACCCACATGAAAACATCAAACCTCAGACGGTTGACCAAGATGAATTGGAATTCCCATACCTTTTGCATTTACTAAATCCCATTCCCACATCACTTTTAAGATGACTCTGGGAATTCCCATTACCCTTTACCGCTGACTGCATATTCACATTTCCCATCACCAAGACAGACTGACCCAAAGATGATTCTGGGAAAATTCCCATGCCTTCTGCCTTCTTTGCGCTGACTTTGCACACCTTCATACCTCCCTTCCTCAACTCCCTTCTCTCTTCATTCACTTTCCCTTCCCCCTCTCTCCTCTCCTCCCTCCTCCCCTCACCCCTCTCCCTAAGCTCGCTCATCCTCCCCTCTCTCTATCTCCTCTCTCTGGTTTTCCCCTCTCTGCTATCTCCCTCTCTCCCTCTTTCATCTCTGCTTTCTTTCTTGCTCTTCCCATATTCTTTCCTCTGTCTGCCCTCAACTCCCCTTTCGCTCTTCCCCTTTTCCCTTTCTTTCCCTCCCTCACCTCTTTTCTCTCTCTCGCCTCTCCTCTCATCTCTCGATCTCACTTCTCTCCGCATTTTCCTCTCTCCCCTTTCTCTGCCCCTCCTTCTCTCCCTGTCCTCTCTTCTTCTACCCCCCTCTCTCCCCTTTCTGCTCTCCCTGCGTGTGCCTTTCATATCTACCCTACATTCCTTCTCTCGTTCGCTTTTCCTTCCTCCCTCCCTCCACCCTCTGGCCGCCCCTTACTTCGCTATCCTCTCCTAAACTCACCCCTCTCGTCCTCTCTCTCCCCTTTCCCCTCTCTGCTATCACCCCTCACTCGTCTCGCTCCAATCTCTACTCTCTATTGCGCCCCATCTCTAACCCCTCCCCCACTTTCCCCTCTATTACTATCTCCCCTCCCTCATTCATTCCTTTCTCCCTTCCCCTCTCCCCATTTTTTCTGATGCTCTTCAATCTCCCCCTTTTCCCTCTTATTCACCCTCGCCCTTTCTCCCCTCTCTTCTAGCCCTATCTACCTTCTCTTTCCCCTTTCTCGCAACACCCCATCTCACTTCTGTCCCCCTCCTCCCCTCCCCCTCCCTTCATTCTATTCCGCCCCCCTCTCCTCTCTCCTTTCCGGCAATCCTTTCCTCCTCTCACTTAATGATAGTCCCTCTCAGCTATCTCCACATCCTCTTCTAATCTCGCACGTATATCATTCCACTCTTACCCTCTCTGCTCCCCCTACATATCTCTCATCCATCTTTTATTCCTTACTCCCTATCAATCTTTCGACGAAGGAGTTCTAAGAAGGAATTGGCACTTAATTCGCGCCTATGGTCCCCTCAGTGGAGTGTTCTACCGCCTTCCAATGTAATTGAATACAAGCTTAACCCGCACCTATTTGGGCGCTATATTACACGGGCACAATTTGGCTCCGCCCCTGTTGCAGATTTTTGATTGGACTGATGACGTTTAACCTTAATACATTTATCAATTAGACAGGTGTAAAAAAGACCGAGTCCATTAGCTGAATGGGTAAGGATAAGACCGGAAACTGATATCCTGATGTGTAGAATAACTGAAATTATGAGAGAAACCTAAAATCATGAAAAGTTATTACCATGCTTAAAAATATAGTGGGATGATCATACACCGCAAGTGATAATTTAAGAAATACGAGAGGTTGTGGTTTCTCAGGAATGCGATAGCACATCAACGCCCACAGCTGTAACAAGCTTTAATTGTAACAGTAAATCTAAGCTCCATTTTAAATCCAACTGCCGTCCAACTGACTGCGTGTCGATAATTAATACAGGTAAGTAACTGTGCCAAAATCGTATAACAGACGTTGGAACAGCCTCGACCAATTGCAAACAGACGGGCTAAACAGGCAGACGGGCAAAACAGCCGGGCCCAAATGGACGGACGTTAAGGGACGGGCAGAAAGAGGTCGAGCAGACGTATGGAAAGCGCACCACAGAATGCCAACAGACGGGCTAAACAGACGGGCGATGTTAGTCTTAAATAACGGTCGTTTTGTTTAATTACTTGATAATCAGTATGCCATATGCGGCATACAGGTCTTATTTTTTACCACATTTTGCTTTTAATAGGTATTCCTTACATGCAAACCCATGGGCCTCATTGGAAATAACCTGTGACGGGATTTTATTATAAATTCTGTTATGCTCTCCTGTATCCCCCTCCCTTCATTGTTCAAATTTTATGTCATCCTCACCTCCCCTCCTCCCCACACGGGTACGATAATTGTTAATTAAATCATTCATTGTATCACTTTTATTGTCTATTTAACTTAGATTCTGTATGTAAATAAATGTTTCTAATAACCTTTTAAAGGGTTCCATGTTCTACTGGAAAGTCCATAGTGATAATACTTGTGAATGCATGTAAACTAACGAAATACAATTAGATCTAGCACACAAACCTTGTCTGTAGCCAGACCTTCGGGGGGGGGGGGGGATCATATATGAAAGGGATATGGGTGTATAGGCGACGCTTCCAAACCCAGGGGATTCGGTGACCGAGGACTAAAAAATAGGGGTTTTGGGTAGAGACAGCCTTAATGCCCCAAAAAAGGGGTATCAGGGTGACAAATTTGAAAAAGATTCCAAACAAGGGGTCTTTTTTTCAGAAAATTTCACCCAAAATAGGTTCTTTGATGAAAAATTTTCATTTTTCCCAAAAAAGGGGCCTTTGGATGACAGTTTGGTAAAATAAAAAAAAATAAAAACTTTTTTATTTTTGGGGGGTCTTAAGCTGAGGTGACAATTCAAAATAATGGGGTTAGGGGACGCCTTTACCTCGCCTCCAGGATGGGGGTCACCCCCCCCCCACCCCGTAGGACTTATATATGAAAACAGAGAAAATGAAGTTGAGATTTGCAAGCACAAACTTATTTTTTTTATAAACAATAAAACATACATGAAACAATAATATGCTAGGACCTGTGTAACATTTTTATCAACCATTACATGGGAAGATGTCGTGTGAATGAGTGGCGAGGGGTAATATTCCATTTTCCATAAAAATTCAAACAAAAAAATAAATGCTAAAAAAATTACATTGCCCACAAATACTGTGCAGCAGAGCCAGTGAGCAGAGCCACTGTTGACCTGAACGTGAACTGTGACAAGAGGGTATGGAACGCGCACGTATCAAAAATCATGGCGAGTTTTCCCGCGCATGTCGGTTTCACGCGCTGTGTATCGAGTTTTCCCCCCCATATGTCGAGTGTGCAGCGTTAGATGTCGAGGTTACAGCGCCATCGCCAGTTTGCCCTTATACTCGGTTGTGCTCTCTATATGGTGAGGGTGACATAAATATGTCCATTTCAAATTCGACTGATTTTTTCTCAACATGAGGAAAACTCGACATGAATTTTTTGGTGTAGTGTAAAAAAACTCTGTCGAGTGGCTCATGTTGAGAGAAAAAAATCTGTCGAGTTGTCATGTTGAGAAAAAACTCATGTCGAGTTTGGCTCAGTGAGAAAAAACTAATGTCGAGTTCTCAGTTGAGAAAAAAAATCAGGTCCAGTTTGCACAGGTTGAAAAAAATCATGTCCAGTTAAAAACTCGGCTGATTTATTCTGGACATGATTTATTCTGGACATGTTTATTCTGGACAGGATTTATGAAACTCGGCACGAGAGTTCAAAAACTGGATAGGCAGCGCTGTAAACTCGACATATAGCGGGGTAAACTCGATTATACAGCGCATGAAATCGCCATGATTTGATACGGTATGGCACGCTCCACGTATCAAATATGGCGAGTTTTCCTCGCATGTCGAGTTTCCCCGGTATCCAACAAGATAAAATATGGATGCCAATGCCATTATGCCAATCTAAGATGGCCAAACAAAAAAAATCTCATCTTTTATTCTCTTCTTATTAGAATTGTGTAATTTTTGCTTTTTATCGACAAAATTTATTTGTCAAAAATATTTTAAACATCTTATTTTTATTCCTTAAATAATTGCCACCTCTTGAACAAAGGTTTCAAACCACGGAACCACAGTCATCGCGCGGTGATCGTCACGCTGCGTAAATTGCATTGCGTACAACGCGGAAATGGCACGAAGCAGTATAACTCGCGCGCCGCTTGCGCCGTCATGTATAGACTACACCGCGTAATTGCCGCACGCACTATCCATCTATTAGTAGTGGATGGGCGGAGCTTTGACTAATCCAAATCAAAGTTCTTGCGCACAAGATAAACCACGGCCCACTGAATAAGGAATGTGAAATAAAAGGGGAATGGGAACATTTGTGGTACGACTTTTTGTGGCACGACTTTTGTGGTACGACTTTTTTTGTTCGAGTTTTCCGAGCCGAGGTAACTTTTATGACCGAGTTAACAATGGAATGCGTTTCATACTCTGGCTGTTTTAGAGGACGCAGGGGGGTTCTAAAGTAAATACGATTACGCACGCGCGCGTCTGGCGTTTTAGAGGACGCAGGGGTTCTAAAGGAAATACGCATACGCACGCGCGCGTCTGGCTGTTTTAGAGGACGCAGGGGTTCT